>JASUDE010000070.1:58430-151908 GCA_034509685.1 Colletotrichum cereale | reverse complement strand
TATTTTTACTACTAAAGTTATAGTTTTTCTCCATTTTAGTAAGAGAAGCACTATTTCTTAAAGATATACTAGTATTTACTTAGGTAGTAAAATCTATTATAGGCTTTATACTTATTACTATAGTGTAATTTATTAGTATAGCTATCCTTTTAGTAATATTACTTTTTATATAGTAAATCTTTATAGTTACTATATAAAACTTTAGTTATAGTAGTTAGGCTAAAAGCTTTATAGCTAGCCTAGCCTTAAGGCGTATTATTAATTATAGTTTTAAAAGTCTTATAGGCTGCTTTTAGTACTTTACTTTATATTAACTAATTAATATTTATATTAGTAGCTTTTACTATAGTAAATACGTTTATTTATAATAATAATAGGCTTTACTAAAGGATTTACTAAAGCTTTTTAAACTAAAGCTTTAGGTATAGTAAAGTTACTATTTCTATATACTTAAGAGCTTTATATATATTATCCTACTTAGTTAACTATATTTTAGTTTTCTTTTTCATTATAAGTTATTTTTATATAGCCTTTTTATAGACCTTTTTATATTTACTACTAGCTATTACGCTTTTTTTATATTAGTTAATACCTATAGTGTTTATAAGGTTAGTTATTTATTATATAAGGTTTTTACTAAAGTAGTAGTACTAAGTAAAAAAGAAGTTTATAACTAATTAGTAAATAACCTCTCTTATATTAGTAAATTACTTCTTTTATTTCTTACGTTTTTTTATTTACTTAGTGTATTACACCTACTTAACTTTAAAGACTTTATAGTCTTTATAGCTAAGGTCTATTAGTTATTTAGCTTTTACTCTTACTAGGATATTTATAGTCTTTAGGGTAGTTATACTAGATTATATAGCTTAGCTACTTAGCCTATTACTTATAATAGGTTAGTATTCCTTATTAAAGTTAGATATCTTAACTTTATATAGTAGTACTAATTTAGTAGTAATTAATAGGCGTAAGGACTTTACCTTTAGGTTAATAAACGCCTATATCTTATAATCTTTAGTGTAGCTATAAATCTAGTTAATCTATAGTAGCTAATTACTCTTTAAGTATAGAATTATTACTTTCTTAGTAGTACCTATTATAATAGAGGGGTCTTTTAACTATTATAGAAGTATATATTAGACTATTAATTATTAAATTTAGTAGGTTATAGAGGTAAAATTATAGTATATTATCTTATGTATTTTTATATATTCTTATATATTCTACTGCTTTATAGCTAAAATTTACCTATAAGGTTATCCCTTAAGGGGTAAATAGTGGTGAATCTATAGCCTCTTATTAGCCTAATTCCCCTATAAAGTGGGGTATATTACCTAAAGATTCCCTAGCACTTTGCTATATACTACCGTAACATTTCGCTAAATTTAATAAAAGCACTAAGGCACTAGTAGCTAAGCTACTAGCTCTAATAAACCTTTTATCTAATAGATCTTCTAAGGTCTTTTTTAAGACTAAGATCTCCTTTTATAATATATTATATAGTAGTCCTTATAGTAATAAGGGGTTTCTACTATTTAGCCTAGGTATTAGGGGTATTTTATAGTCTTTACTAGGTTACTAGGGGGGAAGTAAGTATACTTTTTCTAGGTTAAAAAGTGTAGGGAAGTCCCTAAGAATATCTACTAAGATATAGTCCTATAGGTTAACTTTCTTCTTTAGTTAGAAGGCTTTCTTAATATCTTATAGGCTTATTACTCTAACGCTTAGTTTTACTTACTTATTACTTAGTGTTCCCTTCTACACTTAAGCTACTTTTTAGTATATAATAGTAAAGGTAAAAGCTAGTAGAAGCTTTATACTTTAAATACACCTTATATTCCTAGGTTTTATGAAATTTAGCGAAATAGCCTAGTAGTATATAGTAAAGTGCTAGAGAATCTATAGGTAATATACCTTACTTTATAGGTAAAAGACTAATAAGAGGCTATAGATTTACTACTATTTACCCCTTAAGGGATAGCCTTATAGGTAAATTTCTACTATAAGGCGTAAGAAAATAGAAAGATATATAAGTAAATATACTATAAATTAACCCTTATAACCTACTAAATTTAATAATTAATAGTCTAATATATACTTCTATAATAGCTAAAGTACTTCTTTATTATAGTATATACTACTAAAAAAGTAATAATTCTATACTTAAAAAGCAATTAGCTACTATAAATTAACTAAATCTATAGCTATACTAAAGATAGTAAGATATAGGCGTTTATTAACCTAAAGGTAAAATCTTTATACCTATTAATTACTACTAAATTAGTACTACTATATAAAGTTAATATATTTAACTTTAATAAGGAATACTAACCTATTATAAGTAAAAGGCTAAGTAGCTAAGCTATATAATTTAGTATAACTACCCTAAGGATTATAAATATCTTAGTAAAAGTAAAAGCTAAATAACTAATAGACCTTAGCTAAAAAGACTATAAAGTCTTTAAGCTTAAGTAGGTATAGTATACTAAGTAAATAAAAAAACGTAAGAAATAGAAGAAGTAATTTACTAATATAAGGGAGGTTATTTACTAATTAGTTATAAACTCTTTTCTAACTTAGTATTACTACTTTAGTAAAAACCTTATATAATAGATAACTAACCTTATAAACGCTAAAGTATATATAAAAAGTAATAATAGATTAGTAAAAATATACCTTTATAAAGTAATTCTTTACTATAACTTTACTATAAACTTTATCTCTTTTAACTAACTAAGAAAGATAAGTATTTAGTAGGATACTAGCCTAAAAAATAACTACCTTTATTAATCTAACTACTTATTAATTAGGTATATTACTAAAAAGAATAATTAATATTCACTTAAATACTATCTTATCATTAAATTTAATAATATAGCTATATTTATTTTATAAAGAAGCGCTAATAATACGCCTTTACTACTTTAGAAAAAGCACTATTATACTATAGTAATATAAAGAAAACCTATATATAAAGATATAAAGCTATAGTACTACTAGCTTAAGTATTTAAGCGTAGTAGCCTTTTACTAATTAACTAACGCTATCTAAAGAGTATAAATAACTAGTAGCTATAGTATAATAATCTATAACTATATAGTCTATAGCCTTAGTAAAATAAAGCGCTAAGTATAGTAGTAGCCTTATAAAAGCGTAAATATTATTAAACCTAGTAATTAAATAGTAATTAACTTCTATATATTTAATAAGGGGTATAGTAAATATACCTTATAGATACTTATTAGTAACTATATATTAGGAATATTATAGGGTTTCTACCTATAAGACTATAAAAGTAACGTAATTAACTAAACGCTATATAAATTCCTTATATATCTTAAGAAGAATTATAGTATATAGGTAAAGGTTATTAAGACTAATAAGGGAATACTTTACTATAAGTAAGTAATAAAGATAATTACTACCTATAGAGTAACTATAAAGTACTTAGCGTTAAATACCTAAGTATAAAATAAAGTAGCTAAGCGTGTTACTATAATTATCTACCTTAAGGTAAAATATATAAGAATTAATATAAAATTACCTAAATCCCTATAGCTAAAGATATATATAGTAGTAATATACTTATATAACTATATACTATTAGTAGTTAGGGGGTAGAAATCCCTATATTAAGTGTAGTATTTATACTTTAACCTATTTACTAATATTATAAATCTATATATAAAGCCTAACCTTTTCTATACATAAGTGTATAGCTACTAAGCTTTTACCTTAATAACTAATACGTAATTTAGGTGTAAGAAGTAGAAGAAGTTAACTTTATAAGTGTAAATTAGTTACTTAATTAGTTATACTTTAAGTAATTTATACTATATATAGTATCCTATTAAAAATAAGGTATTTACTATACATAACGTAATATTTAATAAAAAAGAGAAATTTAATAAGTTAATTAACTACTTACTTAATAAACTATAGAATTAGGATCTTACTACTATTTAGGTATAAATTAAATAACTTATTATATAAAGTATACTAGCCTTATAAGCTAAAGAAATTAATAAGAAAGAAGGTAATATTATTAAAGGATAGTATACTAAGGCTACGCTAAGTAACTATAAAGCTTTTAAAAAGGAGTATAAATATTTATAAGTAACCTTTACTTTTTAGCTAACACCTCTTTTATTACTACTAGCTATATTCTTTGGCGCTTTAGTAAAGCTTAATATAAGAAGTATAGGTAATAATAATACTATAAAACACTTTACTTTATAAGTAAATACTATAAAAGGTTATAATAATACTATAAAATACTTTACCTTATAAGTAAATACTATAAAAAACTATAATAATAATAATATAAAAAACTTTACTTTATAAGTAAATATACTATTAATATTAGTAATTATATTACCTTTTTTTACTTTACCTATATATATATTAGTAAAAAATATACTACCTTTTTCTACCTTACTTACTATATATATATAAGTAAAGAATATATTACTTTTTTCTACTTAGCCTATATTTAATATATTAGTAAATATACTACTTTTTTTTCTATATATATAAAATACTTTTAGATATAAGAAAGGTATAAACTTTACTATAAGCCTTAGTAAATAAAAAGTAAATATCTTATAAATTTTATTTAAAGCGGCTTTTCTTACGAAAGTAACCTATAAATAAATAATAGGTAATTTAACTACTATAGGGATAAATTACCTTTATATTTAGGTAAAGAACCTAATTAACACTTATTAGTAAATACTTTACACCTTTCTATTATATAGTAAGTTAAAAAACTACCTATATAAAATTAAATTTAAAGAAGTAGAAAAAAGCTACCTATATAGCTATAAAGAATTATAATTATAATATAAAGTAGTATAAAAAGAAGCTATAAAGCACTAAGTACTTAGTTACTAATAGGTATATACCTATAAGCTAAATAAGTATAGTAGACTTACTAAATTTAAGGTAAGGCTAGTAATCTATAGTAATTAATAGGTAAAAGATCTATATAATACTTATATAGCTATACTTATAGGTATGTTCTTTAAAATACTAATAGTAATTACTACGTAATTTAATATAAAGCTTCTTTAATATAATATAGTAAACGCCTTTATTTATATAGAAATTAATAAAACTATATATATAGAGATACTACTAGGCTATTACTATATAAGCTAAATTCTTTAGCTTTAAAAAGCGCTATATAGCCTCTACTAATTACTATTACTATAGTAAAAGCGCTTTAAGAAAAGCCTCTATAAGCTTAGGTTTTACTATATAGTAAGTAAAAATTACTACTAAATAAAAAACAGCTTTATATTCTTTTTTTATATAGATAACTATATACTTACCTTTTACTATAAAGATAAGCCTACTACTTAAGAAGTAATAGTAGCTTTCTAAAGATAATATTACCTTAAAGCTAGTAGGCTACTTTAGTAGTTCTTAGGTATTAAAGTATTATATAATTAAACTATAAAACGTCTTTAGCTATTATACTTAGTATACTATTAGAAGGCTATAAAGTTACTATATAGAAATAATATATTAAAATTAACTTTAATAGGTAAAGAAGATTTACTACTTTATAGAGGAATTATCTTTTTATAAGAAGTTACTTACTATTAGTAAAAAATAAAGATAATCTTATATACTATAGTAATAACTTAGCTAAACGTTACTTTTATAGTAAGCTGGTTAGTGTAATTTAACTATAATCCTAAAGGTATTTACTAATAAGTAGTAGTGTTACGATACTAAGTATTACTAAACCTACTGGGTTTAACGGGTTTATCCCTAATAACCTACTACAGCTATTAGCTATAGTTTAGCTGTAGTATTTACTACAGCTAACGGTGTATTTTACTACCTATTTAACTAGGCGGCCTATAATAGTTATACTTCCTAGTTATATATAATTAAACTAAAACCCCTTATTTATTACTTACCTATTAATACGTATAGTTAACTGTATTATAAACCCTTATAATATACTAATACTAATTAGTAGTTAATTTTATAGTAACTACTACTATAATTTACTATAGATTAGTAAGGATTTACTAGAAGAGACGATTTAACTAAGAGAAACGCCTAAAGAGAGTTATTCTATAGATAGAGAGCACGTAATAAAACCACTTATAGATATAACTTATAATTATTTTATACTACTTACTAAAAAGACCTCTTATTACTTAACATAGTAGTAAAAAGCCTAATTAGCTAATTTAAAGTAAATAAGTAACTTACCCCCTTAGTAAGTAGAAAAGACGCTAAGAATACGTAGCTATCTTATACCTTTTGATAACTTTATTACTTTATAAGAAGTTAATTCTAGACTATAAAAAACACCTTAATTTATATACTATTAGATAACCTAACCTTTATATAGTTACTAAAGAGTAACCTATAAGTAAAGTTAAAAATAATAAAAACCTAGCGTAATAACTCTACTTTAAGCGTAACACGTAGAATAGTACTAAAAGCTTCTTTATTAAAAACCCTAGTAGAGGATAAATCCCCTATAAGATTATAGTTAAATATGTTACTAGTAAGTAATAAAGAGTCTAAAGTAGAAGAAGTACTAGTAAGAACTATAAGATCCTAGTTAAAAGTAGTAAAGATAGTATAAATCTCTTTAAAACCTACACTATAGACTATAAACCCTAAAGCTATATTTTAGATACTAGAGAAACTAACTTACTATATTAATAAATAACTATAAGGTATTATATAAATTAATAAGATACCTAATAACCTCCTAAGTAATAACTATAGAAAAGCGTTAGGTGCTATTATTATCTATAGAATAATAATTTTTACTAAAATAAATATAATTAGAGCTAACCTCTAGGATAGTACCTATTTATTCTTTAGTAGGTAGTTAAGAGACGATTTTTACGCTATAGATAAGGACCTACTTATTAAATTCTATAAATTTCTTATAGAATAAGGAGTCTAAATCCTAAGAAGTAGTAATTCTAATATTATAGATAAGGTCTATAAACTTATTAACTATAAGGATTTCCCTATATAAAATAAGGAGATAATTAACCTAGTTATAAAAAAGTCTAGAAGCTTCTAAGAGAGAATTAAAGATAATAATTTCTATAATAAGATTACTAATAACTTTAATTTTTTATACCTATTAAACTATTAAAATAAAATACTGTAAAATAACTAAGGGAAAACTATAAGCCTACTGTAAGAACTACGTAGGGAACATATAGATACCCTATTTATTAAGGAATCTTTATACCTTAACGTAGAATTTATACTACTACTACCTAAGGAAAGTTACTAACCTAGTTACTATATAAGCGCTATTACTATAAATCTCCCTATAATAACTAAAGATAGCGAAATTACAGCCTGTTAGATAACTAACCTCGCTAAGTTATACTCTAATAATACTATATTAAAGTATAGTACTAGTCCTTATAAGACTATTAACTTAAAACTCCCTATCTTTATTAATCTTTACGCGTAAGTAGGGATAAATTATAGCTAATACAGTACTATAATTATAGTTATACTTACTAGTAAACTATAGGAGTATTACTTTACTACCTTCTATAAGTATACTAGTAATTTTAACGTGTTAATAGTAGAGATTAAGGCTTAGTTTAAAGGGGATAAAGTCTACTAAGTCTATATAACTAACCTCTACTATATTAACTTTAAGCTAGTTACCTATAAAAACCCTAGTAAGAACAAGCTTAAAGTCCTTAACCTTCTTATTAATAAGGTAAACTTACTTATAAAATTAGTAAAATAATACAGACTTAACACAGCCCTCCTAGTAGCTGTTTTAGATCTAATAGGAATATTAGGGCTATAATAGTAGTAAAGTATTACACTAGCGCCTTATAAAGTAACGTAGTATAAAAGTAAAGAATAATAGAAGTAAGTAATAATAAGGAAACTAAATAGAGGTTATAAAATAAAAAATAGGTCTTAGGAGTAAGGTATTCTTATAGTTAACCTTCCTACTAAAGGAGGTTAATAGTATAAAGGATTATATACTCTATAGGTATATAAATATATATATACCTATAGGGATATCCTCCTTTAGCCTATCTATCTACCTTATTCTATAATAAGTACCCCCCTTTAGAAAAAACACTTATCCTAAGTATACTAAAATATAAAAAAGAAAGTTACTATTAATCTACTATATTATCTACTACTTTTCTCTTATATCTTATATATTCCTCTTTTACTTATTATTTTTAAAATTAATTCCTATAGTATAGCGCTTCTTACTACTACTTTAAGCTAAAGTAGCTAGTAAGTTAGGTTAGCGTATATACTTAGTAGTATACTAGGGAATTATAACTAAT
The DNA here is from genome assembly GCA_034509685.1 of Colletotrichum cereale. Taxonomy (NCBI): domain Eukaryota; kingdom Fungi; phylum Ascomycota; class Sordariomycetes; order Glomerellales; family Glomerellaceae; genus Colletotrichum; species Colletotrichum cereale. The sequence goes on along the minus strand of JASUDE010000070.1, from coordinate 143,581 downwards.
AGGGTATAAGTAGATTAAGAAGCTAAGGTAAGCGTATAGGCATCCCTAATAGTATTAGAGAGTTTCTCCTTTATACTAGTAACCTTATTAACTAAGGCTTTAAACTTATTACCTTTAAACTTATTAAGGGTATTAAGGTTATTAGTCTTTTTATTAAGTAGGGTAACCTTCTAAGTTAGTTTCTAAAGTTAATAGTTAAGGCTGTTAATAAGGGCCTCTAGATACTTAGATTTCTTAGCCTTCTTATATAGATTTTTAGTAATCTAGTAAATACTATTAGAGTGCTTCTTAATAACTAGCTTATAAGACTTAGTAGTAGCTACTACTATATTAGTAATCTTATAGGTAATATTAGCCTTAGCGATATAGTTATTAACCTTTACGTCTAGATTAGTAATATAGTTCTAAATTATATTAAAGAGAATAGTCTAGCTTTAGGTATTATATGTATATATAATCTTTAGGATAGAAATTAAGTCTAATTACTAAAGTAAGAGAAAGATACCTATAACCTTAGAGTTACTTTATCCTACTTAGTATATAAAGGTAAAGCTAATTAACACTATATAAAAGAGAAGGTTACTAAACTAAAGCTTATTCTTTTTATACTTAGAAAGTATATTCTCTATAGGGGTAGTAACTATTTAATAGAAGTATATATTAAACGAAAGAGAAGTATACTAGTTAGTAATATTATTCTTATAATAGTTATAGAAATCCTTTAGCTAGATATAAATCTTATAGATAAAGGTGTTATTAATATAGTTTTTAACTACCTCCTTAAAGCGCTTAATAGCCTTAGTGTAACTAGGGATACTAGACTCCTTCTTATTAGTAGTTCTAAGAGTGTTCTTCTTAATAGTCTTACCTATGTTTTTCTTTAGGGTTACTAAGTTAGTTAGTATACCTAGCGTAATATAGGCCTTAGTCTTTATATTACTATAGATCTTAGTAAAAGTAGTACTATTAAGGCTACTACTCATAGTATAGATATACTTATTAACTATTCTATAGTAAGTAACCTTAAATATATAACGCTTTATATATTTCTTATACTTTAGCTTAGCCTTATAGTCCTTAATCTATTATAAGGTTTCCTTAGCGTCTTCCTCTATTTTATAAGGTATATTATAGAGGTTAATATTAGTAGAGGAGATAGATAACTTAGAGTTATTACTAAAGTCTTTATTATAGCTAGTGTTTACCTTATTAGTATTAATAACTATAGTATCTATAGTATTATAGTTATTAATATAGTATTAGTTTCTAGTAGAAGAGGTTCTTTAGGTAGTAGGGATGTTAACTAATTTAAAGGTAGACTTTAGGGGGTATAATAACTACTAGGTTTAGGTCTAGTTAGTAGCCTTAGTAGTCTTATTATTAATAAAGGGGTTAAAGTTAATTTTATCTTAGTTTATAGGATTATTAGGAATAGGTAAAAAGCGCTAGGGATTTACTATAGTAGCTTACTATATAGTTCTTAGTAAAGTATACTAAAAGGGAGTATAAGTCTTATTATATTACTTTATAATAGGTAAGAGAAAAGTAGTAAATAGAAGTATTAAAAGGTAATAAAAAGTAAAAAAATTATAAGGTTTATATTTATAATAAATAGTATATAAAAAGGAAAAAATAAAAGGTTAGTAGATAGGTAAGTTAATATACCTTTTTCTAGCTACTAGCTATTAAAGGTAAAGAAGGTATAACTACCTATTATAAGTAGGTACTTCTTCTTCTTTTTAAAAGAAAAAATAAACGTAGTTATTTTAATAAAAACTATTATAAAAACTATATATCTTAATAAAGAAAAACAGACTAAAGGCCTTTCTATAAGTTATTATTACCCTTATTAAGAGAATAAATACTTTATTATTATTAAAACTAAATTAGGGACTATAGGATTCTTTAGGGCGTTTATAATACTTTATAAATTATCTATAGACGTCTATAGTAAGGTCTAGAGGAAGTTAGCTAAGGCTAGTTTTTATCCTTACTTTTTTATATACTTAGTAGCCTAATTAATTAGTTATTCTTTTTTATAAGTCTTAATAAGGTTACTAGCGTTAGGCTTAAGATTCTTATAAGGTTTCTATATATTAAAAGCTAGTAAGTACCTTTTCTACTTAATAAGATACTTAAATAATAGCTAGGCTTTCCTTTAGGTTACCTTATAATTTATAATTCTCTTAACTTTATATTCCTTTATTCTATTAACTTTTACTAGTTTAAAAAGAATCTCCTTATAACTAACTACCTAAGGTATTAGAAGATTTTAATATAATATAGCGTTTACTAAAAGGTAAAAAACTAGAAATTATAGGCCTACCTAAGTAAAATACTAGCCTACTAGTAGAATAATACTAAATAGCTAGCTAGCTAATTTAACCCCCTCTAGCGTAATATAATATATAATAATAGTAAACCTTATTACTACTAGCTATAGGGGTTTAATAACTACCCTTCCTAATATAATTCCTAATACCTAGTAGTTTCTTAGCTAGTATAGGTTACTACCCTTATAGACTAGGTATACTAGGCTTTTAGCCTACTTAGATACTACTAGGTCTAGCTTATTAACCCCCCCCCTTAGGGTAGATAGTATACATACTACCTTACCCCTAAGGACTAGCTATATACCTAATACCCTTAGTTATACTGCTATACTTAGGTATACTACTAAATATCCCTATATAAGGGATATACTTTACCCCTTTAGATATAATAGTAAGGTAGATATAAGTATTCTCTTACTACCTACCTCCCTAATAGCTAGGGATTTTAACTCCCTAGCTATTAATACCTATAGGAGGGTAGAGATAACTAATAGTAAATATCTTTTATCTAGTAGTAGTACTAACGCTACTACTAGATATATCTTAGTTTATAAATACGTTTTTTTATACTATAGTATACTAAATATAAATCTTTAGGATATTATCTAATAGTATAAATACCTTAAGATATACCTTAACCTATTTATAAATACCTATAGGGGTTAGTATCTTCTAGCTAAACGCTAATATAAAGCGTTACTTACTAAACCCTAGTTTTTATAACTACTATATAACTTACTACTATAATATAAAGTTATAGACTTAGGCTGTTAAAGTAGTATACTATAATACCTTATTACTATAGTACTTTAGTTAGATAATTTACTAGTACTTTAGGGGATAAGCCTAAAACTAATAGGAATTTTAACTTATAACTAGAGAATAGTAATAGCTAAAACAGTAAGGATAGGCTACTATTACTTAATAGATTAGAGAACGCTTTAGCCTTACTTTAGTAGATACTAAAAAGTAGTTTTAGGAAAACTATTTTACTATAGAGAAAATTAATAGCTAAAGCGATATTTATATATTCGCTTAAAGCTACTTTAAGTATATAAGAGTATAAAGAGATTAAACCTAACGTTAATAGCTAATAAGGTTTTATAATAACCTTACCTTATAGCTTAGATAGTTCCTCCATAAGCCTAAGGATAATAACTCTTTAGATAGATATATTACTTATACTAAGGAATAATATAAAGTACTATAAGATATAGCGCCTAGATTCTAATATAACCTAGTATATATTAATAATACTACTAACTATAATAATAAAGATATAGTATACTAGGGAAACGTAACAGTTTACTTAGGAGCCTTATAGGCTAGTTACCTAAAACCTTATAATAAAAACCCCTCTAAAGATAATAAGGAAGAGATTATATTATAGAGATTAGGTAGTAGAAACAATTAGTATAGTTAAGATAACTATAGATATTATAGAAATTACTATAGAAACTATAGAGGATACTAATCCTATAATAACTACTAGAAAAAAGACTACTAAGATAATACTAAACGTTATATAAAAGATTAATAACCCTAGTAGGAAGTTAACTAAGGAGGCAGATAGAGATAACGCATACGTTATACTTAAAAAATTAATAGGTATAATAACGTATAATTTATATAGGAAAACAATAAAAACGCTTAGATTTATATTAATAAACTTATAGATAATAGGTATATCTTTAAAGGTACTAAAGAAGTCCCCTTACGTAAGATAAAGAGTATAAACTTTATTACCCCTTTATTAAAGTAGGAGGCGCTATTACCTAAAGAATAAGAGGAGGTTATTAAACCTAGTAATAACTACACCCTATTATAAAGTAAGGTTAAAAAGTACCTTACTTAAACGCTTTTAGATAACAACCCTTTAGCTATAATAATAACGCCTTTTATACTATTAGTTTCCTTAGAGGACTTAGTTATAGAACTTAATAAAGTAATAGACTAATATAATAATACTATAAATTTTACCTTTTAACTAAGAGAAGTCTTTAAAGTAGTTATTAAACCTAATAAGAAACGTAAATACTATAAGTATACCTATCTTTAGATTAAGGTATATACTAATAAGAATTTAGAAGACTATTTTATCTATATTAATATAGAAGTATTAGTTATTTTAGTAGAGTAAAAATAAGTAAAGAAGTTTATTATAAATCTAAGATTTTTACCTATAGAGCTATAAAAAGTAGGCGTAGTTAGGTTATCTTTTATGCTTTTAGAAAACGTTACTTTTAATATATATATTATTAGTATAGTAAAAGGTATAGAAGTAAAAGTCTATACTATAATAATAGCTAAAGTTATAAAGAAACTTCTAGCTTAATTACTTCTAGAAACGCTATTTTATAATAACTATAGTATAGTAGTAGATTTTAATAAGAAGTAGGTAAAACTTTAATTTTCCTATAATATAACGATTCCTACTATAGTTAAATATTACTACCTAGTGTTATAATAGAGTACTTCTTAATTTATAGTAACTATTAAGTTAAGAGAACTTAAGTATCTCCCTATAAACTTTATTAACCTTTTAGAGAGATCTATAGAGGATAAGAAGTAGTAACTATACTATATATACTTTAAATACGTATATATTCTTAACGCTATTACTAATTTAAAAACCCTAAAAGTTATACTAGTATATAATAATATAGTAGAACTAATAACTATTAAGAAAGGTATAAAAGTAGTATAAATTACTTTAAACTAAGGTAAAAAGACTACCTAGGTAATTAGTAAGGATATACTAAATACTATTACTTATAGTAATTTAGTAAATTTCCTTATCGTTACTAATAAATTCCTAGATACTATAAGAGAGTTTACTATAGGAGTAAATAATACTGAAAAAACCCTATAGGATATATTAATACTAAAGGAAACACTAAAATACAGTATAATAAAGCCTAAGATATATCTAGTAATAGTTAATAAATATAGTGTAGAGATCTATATAAATAATAAGGAGTTTGTTAGTAAGATAAAGGTAGTACTTAATAGATACTATATCTACTATAATAGAGGGATAGTACCTATTCCTAATAAAGACTATATAAAGATTAACCTTATTAAGGGATAGTAAAACTAAAGGCAGAATATCTAGGTCTTCCTATTAGGTCTTAAGGATATAGAGTTCCTTAACGCTTATTAGGATAAATAATATAAGTTAGGGAAGATTAGTTAGTAATAAGGCCTTATCCTTATTATATACCCCCTCTTTATTATATAGAGATACTATATAGATAGGAAAAAGGATAAAGGCTAAGTAGTTATAGATATATAACCTCTTAATAAGTAGGTAAGTCTAAATATTTACCTTCTTTTAGACTAAAATAAAATTATAAGCTATTTAAAAAGTAAGAAATATATAACGATATTTAATACTACTAGGTTCTTCTACTAGCTTAGTATGTATTCTAAACACTAAGATAAAATAGTAATAATTAGTCTCTATAGGCTTAAGTATTCTAACGTTACTATTATAGGATTTAAGAATTCCCTAGCGTACGCTTAGCGCTTTATAAACTAATTATTTTTTAAGTATTAATACTTTGTTTATACGTATATTAACGATATTATAATCTTTAGTAACTCTAATAAAGAGTACCTTTAGTATATAGAGATAATCCCAAACATCCTTAATAAATACTAAATCTATATTAATATAAAAAAGTCTTTTACTAGCTTCTTTAGTATAAAGCTTCTTAGTTACGTTATAAATAGTAAGGGTATTTATAAGATAAATAATTATATTTATACGTTTAAAAAGCTAGTTTTCCTATATAGCTTATATAACCTTAAGATATATCTTAGGATAGGTAGCTAGCTTTACGTAAAGTTACTTTAGTTTAATATAATTATATTACCTCTTTAGTAAAAGAAAACAAAATTAGTAGCCTAACTAAGATAAGATAAAGTTATTAAGCTAGGTACTATACGCTAGGTAAGGGTGAAAACTATTATAAAAGAGATATTTAACCTCTTACCTAAGGAGATTAATATATAGAATATACTATAAGAGAAACTTTATAACTAAGTAATATAATATTACTATAACCCTAAGAAACTACTATTCTTTAAGATTAATATGTATATTAGTAGATTTAGTTTTATAGTTCTTTAGTTAGATTATAATTAAAATAGTAAAAATATACTTAGTATTAATATAAAAATAAAACATATTAAACCTATCCTTTTTTTTCCCTAATCTATAATAGTAATAAAGAAACGTTTTAGCGCTATAGAAGCTAAAATTATAGCTATTATATAAGCTATAAAGAAGCTTAGAAAACTAATATAATCTAACTACTAAGAAGTTAATATTCTTATAGACTATATAGCAGCTAAGGGAATTATTATATATACGTTACTAAGAACCCTTAACTTAAATAAGGTAAATCTTAAGCTTATAAATACTACTAACTACCTCTTTTAGTACTACCTAAAGATTTTTTATATACTAAGTAAGCTAAACGTTATACCTAATATACTTCCCTACCTACTAGTTATAAGACCTAACCTATCTAAGTATTTCCCTTATAAGGATAAACTTATAGATATTAATAATAATAATAACGTAGAAGTAGTAGCTATAGTATAGTATATAAGTAATAAACCTTTAGAACCTAGGAAAGCTACTATAACTATAGTGTAAGTTAATAATAAGTTTATATAGGAAATTATTAAGAGATACTAAAGTAATAAGAAGCTAAAGAATCTAAGGAATTAGATTTAGTAAATATAGGTAGATAGATATAAGTATATAACTTTAGATAAAGTAGAAAGAAATTAATAACTACTTTAGAAAAAGTAATAATAACCCTAAGTAGCTATCCTCCTATAGGAAATTAATAACTATAGACTAATATTTTATATATCTATAGATAGAATAAGGAGACTCTATATCCTAAAGCCTCTAGTAAAAAGGGTTTTTACTCTTACTTATAATAAGAAGTTTTACTTTAGGTATAAAAGAATACTTATAGAACTTTAGAACTTCTATATCTATAGGAAGGTAAAGCTTATTAAGATATATATTACCTATTACCTAGCATACTAAAGTAATTAGATAGATTACTAAAAACCTATTAGATCTTTCTAACCTATTATAACGCTTAGTATCCTATATTATACTATATCTATAGACTTTATTACTAATATACTAGAAGTCTTAACCTAAAATAGTTTCTAGGTATTACCTAACTTTAATATATTTAACTACCTCTATACTATAACGTATAAGTTTAGTAAGAAAGTTTTACTTATCCTAGGTTACACTAAGTATAAAGCTTACTAGTAGGCCTAAGTACTTCTTTAAACGCTTATATTATATAACTAAGGCCTACTAAACGCTATTATTAGTAATTATAACCTAAAGTTTATCTTAGTAGTTTAGGTAGAGATCTTTAAGGCCCTAAAGGTAAGATTACTTATTTCTACTATATATTACCTTTAGATTAATAGGTAGAGTAAAAAGATAAACTAAATAGTTAAGATTACCATTTATTTCTATACGTATACTAACCCTAATATACTATAGATTAATATCTTACTATCCCTCTAATACTCTCTTAATAACTTACTTACTATAATAATAGGCTAATTACTAAATAAACTAGTACTAGGGTTTTACTTTAAAATTATATTAAAGTATATTAGTAAGGAGGAAATCCTATTAGAATTAATTAACGTATTACGTAACACTTACTAAGTAGAAGTATAGACTTTTATTAATATAGTAGAAGTAATAAGAAAAAAGCAATATAACTAATACTATTACCTAGTAAACTTTACTATAGGTAATAAGGTATTCCTCTACCTTAGTAAAGGATATTTACTACCTAGAAAACCTAAGAGGAAGTAGTTTTTATAGCGTACTAAACCTTTTTATATTACTTAGGTAGTTAGGCCTAGCGTTTATAAACTTAACTTACTAGCCTACTAAAGAGTTTACCTAGTAGTATTAATAATATAGTTATAGAAAGCGTTAGATAGAGAAGACCTATTTAGTTATAAGGAGATTCTTTTTAAACTAGTAAAAGTTAATAGAATAAAGGAATATAAAGTTAAGAGAATTATAAATTATAAGGTAACCTAAAGGAAAGCCTAGCTATTAGTTAAGTATCTTATTAAGTAGAAAAAGTACTTACTAGCTTCTAACATATAGGAACCTTACAAGAATCTTAAGCCTAACGCTAGCAACCTCGTTAAGACTTATAAAGAAGAATAACTAATTAATTAGGCTACTAAGTATATAAAAAAGTAAGGATAAAAACTAGCCTTAGCTAACTTCCTCTAGACCTTACTATAGACGTCTATAGACAATTTATAAAGTATTATAAACGCCTTAGGGAATCCTATAGTCCCTAGTTTAGTTTTAATAATAATAAAGTATTTATTCTCTTAATAAGGGTAATAATAACTTATAGAAAGGCCTTTAGCCTATTTTTTTTTATTAAGATATACGGTTTTTATAATAGTTTTTACTAAAATAACTACGTTTATTTTTCCTTTTAAAAGGAGGAAGAAGCGCCTACTTATAATAGGTAGTTATACCTTCTTTACCTTTAATAGCTAGTAGCTAGAAAAGGGTATATTAACTTACCTACCTATTAACTCTTTATTTTATCTTTTTTATATACTATTTATTATAAATATAAACCTTATAATTTCTTTACTTTTTACTACCTTCTAATACTTCTATTTACTACTTTCCTCTTACCTATTATAAAGTAATATAATAAGACTTATACTCCTTTCTAGCGTACTTTACTAAGAACTATATAGTAAGCTACTATAGTAAATCCCTAGCGCTTTTTACTTATTCCTAATAATCTTATAAACTAAGACGAGATTAACTTGAACCTCTTTATTAATAATAAGACTACTAAGGCTACTAACTAGACCTAAACCTAGTAGTTATTATACCCCCTAAAGTCTACCTTTAAATTAGTTAACATCCCTACTACCTAAAGAACCTCTTCTACTAAAAACTAACGCTATATTAATAACTATAATACTATAGACACTATAGTTATTAATACTAATAAGGTAAATACTAGCTATAATAAGGACTTTAGTAATAATTCTAAGTTATCTATCTCCTCTACTAATACTAACCTCTATAATATACCTTATAAAATAAAGGAAAACGCTAAGGAAACCTTATAATAGATTAAGGACTATAAGGCTAAGCTAAAGCATAAGAAACATATAAAGCGTTACGCGTTTAAGGTTACTTACTATAAAATAGTTAATAAGTATATTTATACTATAGGTAGTAGCCTTAATAGTACTGCTCTTACTAAGATCTATAGTAACGTAAAGACTAAGGCCTATATTACGCTAGGTATACTAACTAACCTAGTAACCCTAAAGAAAAATATAGGTAAGACTATTAAGAAGAACACTCTTAGAACTACTAATAAGAAGAAGTCTAGTATCCTTAGTTACGCTAAAGCTATTAAGCGCTTTAAAGAGGTAGTTAAAGACTATACTAATAACACCTTTATTTATAAGATTTACGTTTAGCTAGAGGATTTCTATAACTATTATAAGAATAGTATTACTAACTAGTATACTTCCCTTTTATCTAATATATACTTTTACTAAATAGTTACTACCCCTATAGAGAATATACTTTCTAAGTATAAGAAGAATAAGCTTTAGTTTAGTAACCTTCCCTCCTATATAGTATTAATTAGCTTTACCTTTATATACTAAGTAGGATAGAGTAACTCTAAGGTTATAGGTACTTTTTTACTACTTTAGTAATTAGACTTAATTTCTATCCTAGAGATTATATATACGTATAATACCTAAAGCTAAACTATTCTTCTTAATATAATTTAGGACTATATTACTAATCTAGACGTAAAGGTTAATAACTACGTTACTAAGGCTAACGTTACCTATAAGATTACTAATATAGTAGTAGCTACTACTAAGTCTTATAAGCTAGTTATTAAGAAGCACTCTAATAGTATTTACTAGATTACTAAGAATCTACATAAGAAGGCTAAAAAATCTAAATATCTAAAGGCTCTTATTAATAGCCTTAACTATTAACTTTAGAAGCTAACTTAGAAGGTTACTTTACTTAATAAGAAGGCTAATAACCTTAATACCTTTAATAAGTTTAAAAGTAATAAGTTTAAAGCCTTAGTTAATAAGGTTACTAGTATAAAAGAGAAACTCTCTAATACTATTAGAGATACCTACACACTTACTTTAGCTTCTTAATTTACTTACGCCCTATTAGTTATAATTCCCTAGCGTACTACTAAGTATATACATTAACCTAACTTACTAGCTACCTTAGCTTAAGGTAGTAGTAAGAAGCACTATACTATAGGAATTAATTTTAAAGATAATAAGTAAAAAAGGAATATATAGGATATAGGAGAAAGGTAGTAGATAATATAGTAGATTAATAGTAACTTTCTTTTCTATATTTTAGTATACTTAGAATAAGTGTTTTTTCTAAAGGGGGGTACTTATTATAGAATAAAGTAGATAGATAGGCTAGAGGAGGATATCCCTATAGGTATATATATATTTATATACCTATAAAGTATATAATCCTCTATATTATTAACCTCCTTTAGTAAGAAGGTTAACTATAATAATACTTTACTTTTAAGACTTATCTTTTATTTTATAACCTCTATTTAGTTTCTTTATTATTACTTATTTCTATTATTCTTTACCTTTACACTACGTTACTTTATAAGACGCTAGTGTAATACTTTACTACTATTATAGCCTAACTATTCCTATTAGTTTTAGAACGGCTGCTAGGAGGGCTATATTATATATACTAAAGGTACTTTTTATTAAAGTTACTAAAGATTATAATATTATTAATATATATATAAATAAAGTGTTAATACTTAAAGAATAGTTAGTTTATAAAGCGTTAAGCGTACGCTAGGGAATTCTTAAATCCTATAATAGTAACGTTAGAATACTTAAGCTTATAGGGACTAATTATTACTATTTTATCTTAATGCTTAGAATATACGCTAAGCTAGTAGAAGAACCTAGTAGTATTAAATATTATTATATGTTTCTTACCTCTTAAATAGCTTATAATTTTGTTTTAGTCTAAGAGAGGGTAAATATCTAGACTTACCTACTTATTAAGAGGTTATATATTTATAACTACTTAGCCTTTATCTTTTTTCCTATCTATATAGTATTTCTATATAATAAAGAGGGGGTATATAATAGAGGTAAGGCCTTATTACTAACTAATCTTCTATAACTTATATTATTTATCCTAATAGGCGTTAAGGAACTCTATATCCTTAAGACCTAATAGGAAGACCTAGATATTTTACCTTTAGTTTTACTATCCCTTAATAAGGTTAATCTTTATATAGTTTTTATTAGGAATAGGTACTATCCCTCTATTATAGTAGATATAGTATCTATTAAGTACTACCTTTATCTTACTAGTAAACTCCTTATTATTTATATAAATCTTTATACTATATTTATTAACTATTACTAGATATATTTTAGGCTTTATTATACTGTATTTTAGTATTTCTTTTAGTATTAATATATCTTATAGGGTTTTTTTAGCGTTATCTACTCTTATAGTAAACTCTCCTTTAGTATTTAGAAATTTATTAGTAACGTTAAGGAAATTTACTAAATTACTATAAGGAATAGTATCTAGTATATCCTTACTAATTACCTAAGTAGTCTTTTTACTTTAGTTTAAAGTAATTTATACTACTTTTATACCTTTCTTAATAGTTATTAGTTTTACTATGTTATTATATACTAGTATAACTTTTAAGGTTTTTAAATTAGTAATAGCGTTAAGGATATATATATATTTAGAGTGTATATAGTATAGTTACTACTTTCTATCCTCTATAGATCTCTCTAGAAGGTTAATAAAGTTTATAAGGAGGTACTTAAGTTCTCTTAGCTTAATAGTTATTATAAATTAGAAAGTAATCTATTATAAAACTAAGTAGTAGTATTTAACTATAGTAGGGATTATTATATTATAGGAAGATTAAAGTTTTACCTACTTCTTATTAAAATCTACTACTATACTATAGTTATTATAAAATAGCGTTTCTAAAAGTAATTAGGCTAGGAGTTTCTTTATAACTTTAGCTGTTATTATAGTGTAGACCTTTACTTTTACACCCTTTACTATACTAATAATATATACGTTAAAAGTAACGTTTTTTAAGAGTATAAAAGATAACCTAACTACGCCTACTCTTTATAACTTTATAAGTAAAAATCTTAGATTCTTAGTAAACTTTTTTACCTATTTTTACTTTACTAAGATAACTAATACTTTTATATTAATATAAATAGAGTGGTTTTCTAAGTTCTTATTAGCGTATACCTTAATCTAAAGATAGGTATACTTATAGTATCTATATTTCTTATTAGGTTTAATAACTACTTTAAAGACTTCTTTTAGTTAAAAGGTGAAATTTATAGTGTTATTATGTTAGTCTATTCCTCTATTAGGTTTTATAACTAAGTTTTCTAAAGAAACTAATAGTATAGAAAGTATTATTATTATAGCTAAAGAGTTATTATTTAAAAGCGTTTAAGTAAGGTACTCTTTAACCTTACTTTATAATAGGGTGTAGTTATTACTAGGTTTAATAACCTCCTTTTATTCTTTAGGTAATAGCGCCTCTTACTCTAATAAGGAGGTAATAAAGTTTATACTCTTTATCTTACGTAAGGGGACTTCTTTAGTACCTTTAAGGATATACCTATTATCTATAAGTTTATTAATATAAATCTAAGTGTTCTTATTATTTTCCTATATAAATTATATATTATTATACCTATTAATTTTTTAGGTATAACGTATATGTTATCTTTATCTACCTTTTTACTTAACTTCCTACTAAGGTTATTAATCTTTTATATAACGTTTAGTATTATCTTAGTAGTCTTTTTTCTAGTAGTTATTATAGGATTAGTATCCTCTATAGTTTCTATAGTAATTTCTATAATATCTATAGTTATCTTAACTATACTAATTGTTCTTACTACCTAATCCTTAGAATATAGTCTCTTTCTTATTATCTTTAGAGGGGTCTTTATTATAGGGTTTTAGGTAACTAGCCTATAAGGCTTTTAGGTAAACTATTACGTTTCCTTAGTGTACTATGTTTTTACTATTATAGTTAGTAGCGTTATTAATATATATTAGGTTATATTAGGATTTAGACGCTATATTTTATAGTACTTTATATTATCTTTTAGTATAGGTAATATATTTATCTAAAGAGTTATTATCTTTAGGCTTATAGAGGAACTATCTAAGCTATAGGGTAAGGTTATTATAAAACCTTATTAGCTATTAACGTTAGGTTTAATCTTCCTATGCTTTTACATACTTAAAGTAGCTTTAAGTAAATATATAAATATTACTTTAGCTATTAATTTTCTCTATAGTAAAGTGGTTTTCTTAAAACTACTTTTTAGTATCTACTAAAGTAAAACTAAAGCGTTCTTTAATCTATTAAGTAATAGTAGCTTATCCTTACTATCTTAGCTATTACTATTCTCTAGTTATAAGTTAAAATTCCTACTAGTTTTAGGCTTATCCCCTAAGGTATTAGTAAATTATCTAACTAAAGTGCTATAGTAATAAGGTATTATAGTATACTACTTTAACAGCCTAAGTCTATAACTCTATATTATAGTAGTAAGTTATATAGTAGTTATAAAAGATAAGGGTTAGTAAGTAACGCTTTATATTAGCGTTTAGCTAAAAGATACTAACCCCTATAAGTATTTATAAATAGGTTAAAGTATATCTTAAGGTATTTATACTATTAGATAATATCTTAGAGATTTATATTTAGTATACTATAGTATAAAAGAATATATTTATAAACTAAAATATATTTAGTAGTAGCGTTAGTACTACTACTAAATAAAAGATATTTACTATTAGTTATTTCTACCCTCCTATAGGTATTAACAGCTAAGAAGTTGAAATCCCTAGCTATTAGGGAGGTAGGTAGTAAGAGAATACTTATATTTACCTTACTATTATATCTAAAAAGGTAGAATATATCTTTTATATAAAGACGTTTAGTAGTATACCTAGGTATAGTAGTATAACTAAAGGTCTTAGGTATATAGCTAGTCTTTAGGGGTAAAGCGGCGTGTATACTATCTACCTTAAGGGGGGGGGTTAATAAGCTAGACCTAGTAGTATTTAAGTAGGCTAAAAGCCTAGTATACTTAGTTTATAAAGGTAGTAACTTATACTAGCTAGGAAACTACTAGGTATTAGGAATTATATTAAGAAGAGTAGTTATTAAACCCCTATAGCTAGTAGTAATAAGGTTTACTATTATTATATATTATATTATACTAAAAGAGGTTAAATTAGCTAGCTAGCTATTTAGTATTATTCTACTAGTAGGCTAGTGTTTTACCTAAGTAAGCCTATAATTTCTAGTTTTTTACCTTTTAGTAAACGCTACGTTATATTAGAATCTTTTAATACCTTAGGAGAGACGCTATAGGAGGGCTATTCTTATATCTATTATAGAATTCTCCTATAGTCTTATTAACCCTTAAGTTAGGTTGTTAAGGAAGAATTTTCTTTAGGGGTTTTAGAACTTACTTAGTTATCTTCCTTTTTAGTATAACTAGGTTTTCTAATAACTAAAAGGTTTAGAAATTTATTTATAAGAGTAGTATAAGTAATCTATTAGTAAATAATCTTAAGGAAACTACTAGGTTTTATCTTACGTTATTAATAATTCTTTTTACTATCTTAATAGTAGATTTAACTTAGTAGTTATTATTAGCGTATTTATTATTTAAGTAGAAGTCTATATCCTACCTATTAGTTCTATAGTATAGTATATTACTATTAAACTTTATAAATATAAGGTTAAAGATATTATTTTATAAACTTTTAGAAAAACTTCTTATAACTTTATATAATAGAAACTATTTAAGCTATATATATAGTTACTATAACTTAGTAATATACTTTAGCTAAAGGAGCTTACTTATACTACTTTTAAAGTCTTAGAACTTCTATTAGAGTAGAAGTATATTTTTACCTTAAGTTAGTAAAGAAAAAGAAAATATTATAAGGTGTAAACTAAAGTAGTTATACTACTACTTAATATAGCCCTCTTAGTAGCTATTCTAGATCTAATAGGAATATTAAGGCTATAATAGTAGTAGAGTATTATACTAGCGCTTTATAAAGTAACGTAGTATAAAAGTAAAGAATAATAGAAGTAAGTAATAATAAGGAAACTAAATAGAGGTTATAGAATAAAAGATAGGTCTTAGGAGTAAGGTATTCTTATAGTTAACCTTCCTACTAAAGGAGGTTAACAGTATAGAGGATTATATACTCTATAGGTATATAAATATACACGTGCCTATAGGGATGTCCTCCTCTAGCCTATCTATCTACCTTATTCTATAATAAGACTTCTAAGTAATAAGGAGTATTATAATATATTAATTACCTATTACTAAGGTATTCCTAAGTGTACTATAGTACTTCTTAATCTACTAGTAAAATATAACACGCTTTATATATAACTTTATAATAGCGTAGGTAACATAGTTATAATTTATAAAGCTAAAGCGTAGTATTATACTAGCTAGACTTAAGAGGAAGACAGCTACTTCTAGGTTAACTATAAGTATAATAGTTATAATAGCTATTAGTTATAGTAATAGTAACATAACTACACACGCAGCCTATATAAAAAACCCTATAAAAAAGGGAATTTTACTATAAAAAAGTGTTTTATTTATAGTAAGACTAGCTGTTAGTTAACTAAGCATTTAATAGAAGAACGTAACGTATCCTTCTAGAGATATAAGAGCTAATATTTTATAAAGACTTCACTAGGATTTACTTAGTTTCTTATAGAATATAAAAGACTAAAGGCTACTACTTATAATAAGACTAAGGAGGAATATAAAAGTAGTAATAAGGATACTAGCCCCTATAGTAATAATACCTTTTTTATATCTATAACCTTCTATAGTAAAAAAGTAGTTAATAGCCCTAAAGTCTTTAAATAACTTTATAACTAAGCTACCTTTTACGTAATTACTTATAATAACCCTCTCTACTATAGGCTTACTATAAAAAGCAATAGTAATAGTAAGGTATTTACTTTTAATAACTAGTATACTATAATAACCTTTTAAGGCATTATACCTAACACTAGCGTAGCCTACGTATTAACTATAGGTTAACTATAATATTATACCCTCTATAAGCACCTTAATATAAAACTACTACTAGATATAACCTACGCTAGTAAAGCTAGTATTTACTTTAGTAGTAGTAAGAATTTTAAGTCTCTTAAAGCTATAAAAGTACTTATGCTAATTAGTAAACTTACCTTCTATATTATAACCTTAGACACACTATTTCTCCTCTACCTAAAGGATATAAATAATAATAGTATTAGATTTAATAATCTTACTAACTTACTTATTAAAGGTAAAATAGTTATATATATTATTTATAAATAGGGTTATATATAAATACTTTTAGAACTACCTAAGCGAAGCGAAGTAAATTACTATTTAACTAATACTAAGCTATAGTAAATTTACTATAGATTTAGCTACGTATTAGTTTAATAGCTTTATAAAGTGCTTTAGTATACTAGTAAAATAGTAGAAATCTTATTAATTAAAGAGATTAATAAATTCTACTGTTACCACTAGCTAAATATAAAAGCCTTAGGAAGATTTAAATTTACTCTTTATAACAACTATAAGTTTAACTATAAAATTCTTATAAATATAATATATCTTAATAGTAATAAGCTAGTGCTTTACGTTATTAATAGAGCTACTACGTTTAATATAGTAAGGTTTCTATACTTTATTACTATAAAACATATATAGAAAGCACTATAAATATACTAGATTAACGTATACCTTAGTCTACTAGACTAGATTATTATAGACGCTAGCCTTAATTTCTATATAGCTAAGTTTAAACGTACTACCTAAGGGTTATCTATTAAAGTAAAAGAAATACCTATTAAAGCCTATTAAAGTATTAGTAAAGTTAAACAGTATTACGCTACTTTTTATTATACCTATAAAGTAATCTATAGTAAATTAAATATAAAACCTAAAGTTATACTTTAACTTATAGTAAAAGTAATTAATAATACTACTAGCCTAAATAGCTTTATCCCTACCTTTTTTATATTTAGCGTATACCCCTATATTACTATTAATTCCCCCCTATTACCTATAACCTAATAGTAAGTAAAAGCTATAAAGAAAGTAATAGAAGAAGTACACTAAATCTATATAAAAAGATAAGTTAATAAGGCGCTTACTATATAAAACAGCCTAAATACTATAGCTACTATAGCCTTCCTACTTTAATCCCTTATATACATATAGCATAAGAAACATAGATAGAAAGGTTTATTTTAGCTTATTACTAATAATAGCTATACCTACACTATTAAACTTCCCTATAGCCTAAAAGACTTCTATATTACTATTATAAAACCTTACTATATATAGGAGGAAGACTAAGAAAGCGCTATTAATAACGCTAATCTTTAACTAACTAATAAGCTGTAAGTATAAAAAGTTATTACGCTAGGCCTCTAGCTAGGTAAAAAGGTTTATAATACTATTATAGTTACACTAGAATAACTACTATAAAGAGGTTATAGTAGGCTAAAAAAGAACCTTACTACCTTTATTACTAAGGCTTCCCCTAATATCTTTATTATTAGTTACGCTTTTCTTACTACTAAGGAGGTAAAAAACTACGCCTTTATAATAAAATTACATAAAGAAAGCATTATTACTACGCCTAGTAAGCTATTTATCTACTCTAACTCTATAGAGGTAAAAAGACTTAAGGACTATAGTATATTTTATATAGTTATTTATAATAAAAAGGAATATAGAGAAATATAGATCTTTAAGTTATAAATAGTCTATAAAGTAAAAAGTAAAGAGGACTAACCTTATAAGAAGTTACGTTTTATAATTTAGAGGTATACTAATAATAGTAAGGCTATAATTCTTACGTAGTTACTAACTATCTAGTAAATAGCCTAATAGCTACTACTTACTTTTACTTTATCTTTACTTTATAAGGGCTATATCCTTTAGCTATATAATATTACCTAAGTGTATACCTAGTCTACTACTAACCTTAACTATGTGATTCTTACCTACCTACCTATAGAAATACACTACCTTTACCTACTAAATACTATTATAAAAGTTATAAGACTACTATATAGTATCCTAGAGGTAGAGACTTACTAGTAGGTAATATATAGTACCTATTATAAAGAGAATCTTTAGATAGATATATTAACCTTTAACCTTTACCTACTTATTTCTTCTACTAATAATAAGAATTTTAGGTTAATTAGTATACAGACTAATAATACTATTAGCCTTATAGATAAGGCTTTCTCTTACTATAAAGATATTAAACTAAAGAAAGCTACTTTTATAGCAAAACTAAAGTAATTCCTTAATGTTAGCTAAAATATCACCTTTAATAGCGGCATGCTTTTACTTAGAACTAATAGCGAAATTACCCTCTACTAAAAGGGCTAAAGTAAGTAATTACAGCCTACTAACCCTAACTTACTATAAGTTCTCTAGTAATACGTTAAATAACGTATACATAAGGTGTATATTACTTTAATCTGTTAACCTAAGGCTTACTTTAACTATTTAGTTATAGTGTAATACTAATCCCCTATAGCTAAAAAGATTAGAGATCTTAACTACTATATTACGTAGTAAATAAGTAACTTTAACTATAGACTTTACTTTATACCTATTTACCTTATAACTATAAAACTATTTATCTTTATTAATAGATTCTTTATAAATAACTAAGACCTTACGTCCTAACTTAGTTTTATTATTATCTTTATAAATAAGGAGGATAGTAACAAACTAACTAGTAAAGACCCTAGCGATAACAGTTACTTTACTATTAATAGCAATATTATCTACTTTAGTTTAACAAAGTGTAAGAGGGTTACCTATAGCGTCCTTACCTCTAAGATATACGTAATAGTTACTAAAGTAGATATTACCTATATAGTAGGGACTACCCTTATAATAGTTATAAACTAACTTAAGATACTATAGATACCTATAGTTATTTATACTAACTTATATGCCCTTTATAAATACCTTATAAAACTTAGTACTACTAAGGAGAAGCGCCTTATAATTAATATAATAGCTTTCTACTAGTTATATAAATACTATAAGATCTATAAGATATAATAGATTTATAGTAGTAATAACCTAGCTAACAGATTCATAAAGTTATTACCTAACAAGGTACTAAAGGGGCTTATTACTAATAGGATAGTAAAGGTATAGATAAATAGATAGGTATCCTATACGTAATAATTTACATAAGTAAGAGACCCTAGCTATTATTACTTAAAAAAGGGGTATTTTCTAGCACTTTTACTATAAGAGAAAAGTTACTAGTGTTATAATACTAAGTATTACTAAACCTACTAGGTTTAATAGGTTTATCCCTAATAACTTACTATAGCTATTAGCTATAGTTTAGCTGTAGTATTTACTATAGCTAACGGTGTATTTTACCGCCTATTTAACTAAGCAGCCTATAATAGTTATACTTCCGAGTTATATATAATTAAACTAAAACCCCTTATTTATTACTTACCTATTAATACGTATAGTTAACTATATTATAAACCCTTATAATATACTAATAACTATAATACTTTCTTAATTAAAAGAAATATATATATTTCTATTATTCTTATACTTTAAAAACACTAACTAAAAAATATTACACTATAATATTTTTTAATACTCTACCTTATATAAGATAAAGTAGGATATAGATTACTTTATAATAGTAATTAATAGCTATATAGAATATTAGAAGTAAGTATAAGAAGAAAAAATTAAAATTAAAATAATACTACTATATATAAAGGAGCTAAATAGTAAGGCTAAAAGAGCTAGCTAAAAAGTTATTACCTAAGTAATTAAGATACTATCTAAAGTAAGCCTCCTATAGAAACTTTAGGTTAAGGCTATAATAGTAGATACTTACCTTTATAATATTATCCCCTATTAGTATAATGTATAGCTTTACCTTATTAAGAGAGAAAACAGATAGTTTAAATAATACTTCTACTAGTAGTATCTATACTACTAAGTAAGCTTTAGCTAAGACTTACGTCTATAATAGGGATAGCTTTACGCTTATAGCTACTAAGCGTACTTTATCTAAAGAGATAAAGAGAGAGATATAGGAAGATAAAGCTTTAAGGTAGAACTAAGGGGTTATATTAGGTATTTAGTTAGCTATATTTAGAATACCTATAACCTCTACTAAATCTAAATCCCTTTACTTTAGTAAGTTATTATTATATATAATATAACATTTAATAAGTCTTACTTCTACTTAAAAGATAATATAAAAGTAGCTTTTCTAACTAAAAACGCCTATAAAATTATAAATAATATTTAAAATCTATATACTATATATAATTAAGAATTTTATATTTTAAGTATTATAAAGGAAGTTAATATTATACTTATTCTATAAGAAGTATATCTATTATAATAGCTTTTACTACCTACTTTTATACTATAAATAGTATCTCTAAATAAAGATAAACCTAAGGATAGAAACTTAGCCTATATTTAGTAGGGAGGGTAGCTATTAACCCCTAACCTAACACCTAAACCTAGAGACGTCTAGAAATAAGCGTTAGGGCTAATAATAGCTACTAAAGACCTCTTTTCTTTAGATAAAGGCGCGTTAGACTCTAAGGAAGTTAATTACTAAAACTAAGTAACTAAAGAGGATATTATAGTCTATACTAGTTTACCTCTTACTAAGGAGCTAAAAATAATAGATACTTATAATTTATATTTAGGATTAGTATTTATAAGCTATACTATCTAGAAGTAGAAAATAGATATAAGTAACTAAGATAGCTTAATTTATACTACCTTAATTTAGTAAAGCTAGTAGATATAAAGTCTACCCCTAACTTTAGAAGAAATAAACTAATCTAACCTAAAGAGAGCCTCTAACTACTAGTCTACGTTTACTTTTTCTAACTAAATATAAAATACTTTCTTTAATACCTTCTTACTAAATAGGTAGAAGGTAATTAATAAAGAAGCTATAAGGTACTAAACACTTTATAGCTATATCTATATATCTATTATTTAACTAAAGTATATATAGAAGATTATAATACTATATAAAAAGAAATAAATAGTAGATTTAGTAACCCTACTTTAGAACTAAAGGGAACTTCTTAACCTTCTAATACTAATTTAAAACGCCTTTATAAATATAGTAGTTACTAAGATATATAAACTTAAAGAAATAGGTATTTAGAAGGTAGTAGATTAGAATAAGGTTATTTAGAAACTAATCCCTCTTAAGTAGGTCTTCTTATATAAGTTAAACTAAAACAGCTTTCTTAACTAATATAAGGTATATATATATATAAGAGGAGATATATAAGAAGTAAACCCTCTAAAGCTTATATATATAGCTACTCTTATAGTATAAACTTTTTATATTATAATAGCTTTTATAGCTAAATTTAACCTTAGTATTTAGTAACTTAATATAGTTAATACGTTTCTAAACGCTAAGAGAGGGCTAAATAAGTAACCTATTATATACTACCTCTTAGATAGCTTTAAGATACCTAATAAGGTTATTAAGCTGTAACGTGCTCTCTATAGATTTAGAGACGTACTACTCCTTTAGTATAAGGAGTTCTTAAATACCTTTTATTATTTTAGAATAGTGCTTATAAGTAAAAACCTATACCTATTCTAAATACTAAATAAGAAGGTCTTCCTTCTGTTTTATATAAATAATATACTTATTCTATATTATAATAATAATATAGAGGAAGTAAAGAGGATTACTAATAGGATTAAAGTAGCTTATAAAGTAAAGAAATAAGGCTTAGCTAAATAGTACTTAGGTATTTAGATCCTATATAACTAGCTAGTATAAAAAGTCTTCTTAGCCTATAACTAATATATTAAATAAGTAACTAAGAAGTTTAACCTTATTAACTCAAAGTCACCTATAATTCTATTACTAACCTGTCTGCTTAAGAAAAACTAATCTTAGGTAACTCTAAATAAGGTTAAGCGCTTCTAAAAGAAAATTAGCTTAATCCTCTATATAGTAATAATAATATAACCTAACGTAGCGTATATATATACTTTACTATTACGTTTTCTAATAAACCCCTTATATATACACTACTATATAGTAGACTAAGTTATTAGATATCTTTATTATATAAAGTATTTAGTAATATACTATAGTACGTTAGGGGGGACTTAGACACTACTTATTATAAGTAACGCTTTATTTATAGATAATAAAGAGATATAAAGATTATTATAAGAATATATTATCTTACTTTTTAGAAAGCTAATCTAGTAGAAGGCTACTTAGTAGGCTACTATAACTATATTAACTATAGAAGTAAAGCTTTTTAGTCTAAAATATATTATAAAAAAGACAATCGCCTTCTAACGTCTCTTCTAAGATATATAACTAGACCTTAGTAATATATAGAGGATTAATTATAATAATAACTAAATAATTTAGCTTATAGTTAGTAAGAGTAAGCGTATATTAACCTATCTATAGTACGTTAATATTTAGAATATATAGCTTTAATAAGAATTTACTAAATAGTTATTTAACGTTATATATATACCTATAGATAATATACTAGTAAATAGACTTACTAAAAGCTTCTTATATATAAAATTTAAATACTTTTAAGTGTTACTAAACCTATAAGATATATAAATAATAATTATAGGCACTAAGGAAATATTAAAAGTAGATAAAGTATACCTAAAGGCCTAGTTAATTCCTAATTATAGCCTAAAGGCTATTACTCCCTATAGAAGCCTAAATAAACTTAATTAAAATTTAGTACTACTAACCCCCTAAAGACGCTATATACTAATCTATAAGGATCTTATATATAGGTATAATTAATATAAGTATTAATTAACTAATAAGGGAGTTAATTATAACTTAAATAGCGTTTACTTAACCCTTATTTATAATAGTAATAGCTATACTAAAGGTAGAACTACTAAATAGAATTATACTAATAAAGGCGTTTCTACTAAATCTACTAAGAGGTATACCTAAAGGCTGCTTTAGAGTAAGAAGTACTAACCCCTCTTTACTATACCTCTATATACTACACTAAAGGTCCCCCTAGGGAAGAGAAGCCTTAAACGTAATATAGCTTTATAACACACTAGTTACTTAGCTAAAAACCTATATCTAACGTTAGTAGCTATTTAATATTATAATCTATATAAGAATATATACTTAAAGCTATATTTCTACGCTTTATAGCTAGAAACTTTTAAGCTAAATAGTAAAGCTTAAAACCTATAAGAATTATTATATAAGGCGTTTTACTAAGTAAATATTACTTATACTTAAGGGTTTAGCTACTACTTATTAGTATACACTAGCCTAAAGAGTTACTATATAGTACGCTTTAAATATACTATAGGTACTTAAAGTCTTTTTAAAAGGTAGGCTTTAAGGTCTTAGTATATATACCCTTTTTCTCTTCTTCCTCTTTCTTTTCTTCTTCCTCCCCCTCTATTATAGTAAGAGTAGCCTAGGCCTTTAGTTCTATTAAGGTTAGTAAGAAGTTAGTTAGGAAAGGCGTTATTAAACGTATTAGTAAAAGCGCTATTAAGGAAGGCCTTAAAGGCTATATTATTATAGGCCTAAGCACTAAAGGAGGGAGGTAACTCTAAATCCTCCTCCCTATTACCCTTAGTGCCTATAAGAGAAACGTTAGAGAGAGGAAGCTATAAGCTACCCTCTCTACTATTATTTTCCTTACTCTTAAGATTACTAGCTAAAGAACTTTACTCTTATATATTAGTACTATTTATAATAAATATATTAAATTAAGGGAAATAACGTACGCTTAGTAAGGTAATTATAACGTTAGTTTACTAGGGATTTAAGAAGCTATTACTCTCTTTTTTACCTTACTATATAGTATACTTTTTTACTTAGGCTGTATGTATAGTAGTAGTTTGTATATATATAGTAACCCTCTTTATAACTTTAGGAGGTATTTATTTTAAACGTTAGTATTATATTAAACTATATTAATATAAGTAAATTTTTATATATAGGTGTAAGTAGAAAAGAAGGGTGATTTTTAAATATATAGTAATTATTAATAATAATAAAAAAGAGAGAAAAGACCTCCCTTTTAAAAGGCTAAAAGGAAGTAATATTATTAAGGAAGGTAGCTACCTTACTAGGCTACTAGTAGGCTAATTAAAGCCTACTATTTTAGTAAGATATACCTAAATAATTAAGAGGGAAGAAGTAATTATTTCTTATTATTTTCTACCTAATATAGCGTTATATAATAACTTTCCTTTATATCTCTTACTATTATAGCTTTATAACTAGCTATTTTAGTTTTATTTAGCCCTTTTAAAACGTTTCCTTTATATATAGTAGATATTAGGCGTATAACGTTTAGAGATGTTATTACACCTAAGGGGGTGTGTTATAATACCTTTATAAGTATTACTAGCTTTATAAGGATTCTTCTAAAACCTAGAATAACTTTATTTTAGCTTCCTACTAGTTAGACTTACACGTAGTCTATATGTTTCTATACTTTAGATTATGTAACCCTATCTGTAGAAATCTAAGCCGTTTTCCTATATTATTTCCTACCTAAAAAGTAACTCTATAATAAAACCTTATCTCTTTTAACTAACTAAGGAAGATAGGTATTTAGTAGGATACTAGCCTAAGGAATAACTACCTCTATTAATCTAACTACTTATTAATTAGGTATATTACTAAAAAGAATAATTAATACATACTTAAATACTACCTTATTATAGAATTTAATAATATAGCTACGTTTATCTTAAGGAGGAGTGCTAATAATACGCCTCTACTACTATAGAAAAGGTATTACTACACTATAGTAATATAGAAAAAACCTATATATAGAGATATAAAGCTATAGCACTACTAGCTTAGGCATTTAGGTGTAGTAGCCCTCTACTAATTAACTAACGCTACCTAAGGAGTATAAATAACTAGTAGCTATAGTATAATAATCTATAACTACGTAGCCTATAGCCTTAGTAAAATAAAGCGCTAAGTGTAGTAGTAGCCTTATAAGAGTATAAATATTATAAAACCTAGTAACTAAATAGTAATTAATTTCTATATATTTACTAAGGGGTATAGTAAATATACTTTATAAATACTTATTAGTAACTACGTGTTAGGAATATTATAGGATTTCTACCTATAAGACTATAAAAGTAAGGTAATTAACTAAACGCTACGTAAGTTCCTTATATACCTTAAGAAGAATTATAGTATGTAGGTAAAAGTTATTAAGACTAATAGGGAAATACTTTACTATAAGTAAGTAATAAAGATAATTACTACCTATAGAGTAACTATTAAGTACTTAGCGCTAAATACCTAAGCTTAAAATAGAGTAGCTAAGCGTATTATAGTAATTATCTACCTTAAGGTAAAATATATAAGAATTAACGTAAAATTACCTAAAGCTTTATAGCTAGAGATATATATAGTAGTAATATACCTATATAACTATATACTATTAGTAGTTAGGAGGTAGAAATTCCTATATTAAGTGTAGTATTTATACTTTAACCTATTTACTAATATTATAAATCTATATATAAAGCCTAACCTTTTTTATATATAAGCGTATAGCTACTAAGCTTTCGCCTTAATAGCTAACGTATAACTTAGGCGTAATAAGTAGAAGAAGTTATCTCTATAAGTATAGATTAGTTACTTAATTAGTTACACTTTAAGTAATTTTTACTATATATAGTATCCTATTAAGAATAAAGTATTTACTATACGTAACGTAATATTTAATAAAAAGGAGAAATTTAATAAGTTAATTAACTACTTACTTAATAAACTATGAGACTAGGATCTTACTACTATTTAAGTATAAATTAAATAACTTATTATATAAAATGCACTAGCCCTATAGGCTAAAGAAATTAATAAAAAAGAAAGTAATATTATTAAAGGATAGTACGCTAAGGCTACACTAAGTAACTATAAAGCTTTTAAGAAGGAGTATAAATATTTATAAGTAACTTTTACTCCTTAGCTAACGCCTCCTTTATTACTACTAGCTGTGTTCTTTAGCGCTTTAGTAAAGCTTAACGTAAGGGGTAAAGGTAATAACAATATTATAAAACACTTTACTTTATAAGTAAATACTATAAAAGATTATAATAATAATATAAAGAACTTTACCTTATAAGTAAATATACTATTAATATTAGTAAATATACTACTTTTCTTTATTTTACCTATATATATATTAGTAAAGAATATACTGCCTTTCTTTACCTTACCTATATATATATTAGTAAAAAATATACTACTTTTTTCTACCTTACCTACTATATATATATTAGTAAAAAACATACTGCTTTTTTCTACTTAGCCTATATTTAATATATTAGTAAATATACTGCCTTTTTCTACCTTATATATATAAAATACTCTTAGATATTAGAAAAGTATAGACTTTACTATAAGCCTTAGTAAATTAAAAGTAAATATCTTATAAACCTTATTTAAAGCGGCTTTTCTTACTAAGGTAACCTATAAGTAAATAATAGGTAATTTAACTACTATAGGGACTAATTACCCTTATATATAGGTAAAGAACCTAATTAGTACTTATTAGTAAACACTTTACGCCTTTCTATTATATAGTAAGTTAAAAAACTACCTATATAAAAGTAAATTTAAAGAAGTAGAAAAAAGCTACTTATATAGCTATAAAGAATTATAATTATAGTGTAAAATAGTATAAAGAGAAGCTATAAGACACTAAGTACTTAGTTACTAATAGGTATATACCTATAAGCTAAATAAGTATAGTAGATTTACTAAATTTAAAGTAAGGCTAGTAATCTATAGTAATTAATAGGTAAAAAATCTATATAACACTTATATAGCTATACTTATAGGTATATCTTTTTAAACACTAATAGTAATTACTATATAATTTAATCTAAAGCTTCTCTAATATAATATAGTAAACGCTTTTATCTATATAGAAATAGATAAAACTATATATATAGAGATACTACTAGGCTATTACTATATAGGCTAAATTCTCTAGCTTTAGAAAGCACTATATAGCCTCTACTAATTACTATTACTATACTAAAAGCACTTTAAGAAAGGCCTCTATAAGCTTAGGTTTTACTATATAGTAAGTAAGAATTATTACTAAAGAAAAAACAGCCTTATATTCTTCTTTTATATAAATAACTATATACTTACTTTCTACTATAAAAATAAGCCTACTACCTAAGAAGTAATAATAGCCCTCTAAAGATAATATTACCTTAAAGGTAGTAAGTAACTTTAGTAGTTTTTAGGTATTAAATATTACGTAATTAAACTATAAAACGTCTTTAGCTATTATAGTTAGTATACTAGAAAAAGGCTATAAAGTTACTATATAGAAATAAAATACTAAAATTAACTCTAATAGGTAAAGAAGATTTACTACTTTATAAAGGAATTACCTCTTTATAAGAGGTTACCTACTATTAGTAAAAAATAGGTATAATCTTATACGCTATAGTAATAACTTAGCTAGACGTTACTTTTATAGTAAGCTAACTATATACTAAATTATCTCTACTATTCTTAGTACCTTTACCTTATATATAGTATAGATAAAAGTAGCTATAATAACGCCCTTAAGGTATCTACTAACGTAAGCTTTACTAATAACCTAAATAAGAAAAGCTTATAGGTAGTAGTAATAAAGTTATTTAAAGGAATAGTAATATAGTAAGCTAATAAGTAAAATACTATTATAACGTTAACTACTAAGGTAAAGCTTCTAGCTTTTTCCTTTACTATAAAAGAAGCTCTCTTTACTAGTTAACTAATTACTATACTAGAGGTAAAACTTCCTATAAAACGTAAGGCTAACGCCTAACTATTACCTAGTAAAGAGGCTATAAAGCAACCTATAGTTTAAATTAACTATAATAATATATAGACTATATACCTTCTTAGCGCTAAGATAATTTAGCTATAGATAAAGCTTTACTATATAGATATTTATAACTACTAGCTATACTAAGAAGTTACTAAAAGAAGGATTATTATAAAGTATTAGTAGTCTACTAAAATAATAGTAAATAAAATAATAAAGGCGCTTATAGTATAACCTTTTACTAAATTTATATAGTAATTACGTATAAGTAATTAATAGGTATAAATTAAAGTAAATTATATATATAAGATAAAGAAAGATAAATTAAAATAAGAAGTAAATATATTAAAGGATAACGTATAAAATATTAATAATATAGAAGAGAAATATACTATATAAAGTAAGGTTAGGCTAGCCTTATTATAGGTTATTACCCTACAGAATTAGGCAGCCCTAAGGGGGTGTGTTAAATTTAGTAAAATGTTATAGTAGTATATAGTAAAGTACTAGGGAATCTTTAGGTAATATACCCTACTTTATAGGGGAATTAGGCTAATAAAAGGCTACGGATTTACTACTATTTACCTCTTAAGGGATAACCTTATAGGTAAATTTCGGCTATAAGGTAGAAAAACACATAAGAATATAGAAGATAATATACTATAATTTAACTTCTATAACCTACTAAATTTAATAATCCCTTAAGGGGTAAATAGTAGTAAATCTATAGCCTCTTATTAGCCTAACTCCCTTATAAAGTAAGGTGTATTACCTAAAGATTCCCTAGCACTTTACTATACACTACTATACTATTTTACTAAATTTAATACACCCCCTTAAGACTACCTAATTCTATAGGGTAATAACCTATAATAAGGCTAGCTTAACTTTACTTTATATAGTGTATTTCTTTTTTATATTATTAATATTCTATATATTATTTTTTACTATATTTACTTTTATTAGGACTAAATAGTTAGTCTACTAGCTAAGAGAGTTATATAAGGTTAGAAGATATAGGCTTAAGATAAGGCTTACTAGGTAAGCCTTAGGGGACTACTAGCGTTTTAACTAATAGGCTTAGAATATATTAATTAAATAAGGGATAATTATAAGATAGAAAAAAGAGAGCTACTACCTACCTAAAGGGGAGGAAATAGGTAGAAATAATATAACTAACTAACCTCTACCTACTATTAGTAACTTTACTACTTTATATAAACTTAGCTTATAATATATTTCTACTTCTACCTAACTTTAGGCGTACTAACTAGTAAAGTAAAAATAGTACCTAAAAGAACCTTAGTAACTTACTAAAGGGATAATACTTATAATAAATAGAATAATAAAAGAACTAATATAATAAATACTAAGAAGGCTTTAACTTACTAAGGTCTTACTAGTTAGAATAACTATAATAGTAGAGACACCTAAGCTACTACTAGTAATAACCTAAGGGATACTACTACCCCTATTATTACTAACTATAGCTATAAAGTTATAAAAGAGATAACTATAGCCTAAGTGTAAGCCTTAATATAAGTAGAGATAGTTAAAGCTTAAAAGTAAAAAAATATAAAAATAATTATAGTACTTTAGAATAAGGGTAACTCTAATATACTACTTAATAGTAAGGTACTAGCTAATTAGTAAGTAGCCCCTAAGTAATACTAACTAAATAATTAGAGAAAATAATTAGTACTTCTTTAATATAAAGGAGAAAGCTAAGCTAAACTAGTAGACTTTTAGTTTAAGCTTATAGGCTAATTTACCTTAAGTAGTATAAAAAATAATAGTAATAAAGTGCTTTATATAGAAGTATATTTAAAGGGATTAGTAGGCTACTAATAGGTAATATATATAGATATATACTTTAGAAATAACTAAATAAAGGCTATATAGCCTATTATAAAGAAGTAGCTATATAATAGTATAGCTAATAAGAATATATAGGTATATAATATAGTTTTAAAGCTAAAAGATAAACGTTAGAAACCTAGGTAATTATACTAGGCTTTTATTAACTAGTATAAAGCGCTAGAGGTAGAGTACCTAGACTAACTACTAAAGAGGCTATAGGTAATTAACGTTATTAACTATATCCTCTCTAACTTATAAGATAAGGTTATAGCTTATAGGCTACTAAACACCTAAGAGGCGTTAGATAATATTACTAAGTAAGTAGAAATAATAGAAAGAATCTAATAGAAGGCTTTTATAAATACTAACTACTAAGGTAGTATACTAAGGGTAATACAGTTAGAAATAGGTAATAGATTAGTTAACTTACTAATAGTTAAGCTATAGCTAGTAGTACTAGCCCTTATAGGCTAGCGCTAGGTAGGGCTCCTATAGACTAACTATAGGCCGGCTAACTAGTAGAATATAGTATCTTTAGTAGGATCTATAGCTAGGCTAGGTAATCTATAATAGCTACTTTATCTTATAATAAGTACCCCCCCTAGAATAAAATAATTATTATATAGTAATTATATAGAAATAGAAAAAGAGAAAAAGAAAGAAACGTAATAGCGTTATAAAGTAATATAGCGTAAAGGTAAAGTAAAGTAGAAGTAAGTAAAAGTAAAAAAACTAAATAATAGTTATAAATAAAGTAGATATCTATAAAACAGAATAATAGTAAAAGTAACTAATCTAACTATATATTTTAGGCTTCTATAGTGCTATTCTAGCTACTATAGAAAAGGTATACCTAAGTAGTAATTAATAGTTATTATTATAGTTACTATTATTACTATATTCTTTAGAATATCTATTATTAGAATATCTATTAGTATATTCTTTACTATATCTATCTCTATAGTTATTAAAGTCTCTATCTCTATTAGTATATTCTCTAACTATATCTATATTATCCCTATTTATATCCTTATTATAATCCCTTTTACTATCTATATAGTTATGTTAACTAAGTAGGTAGTTAGGTTAGCTAGTAGGGTATAAATAGTAAGATAGCTAATAGGCTAGCTAATAATACGTTAGTTAGCTAGGCGGATAATATATAGGATAATATATAGGCTAGTTAGGCTAATATATAGGCTAACTATATAATTAAGTAGCTACGTAATAGTCTACTAGTAAGCTAGCTAGCTAGGCGTATAAATATTTATATAGTTAGACTAGCTAGGTGTATAGGTATAGATATTTAATTAGTTAGGTAGGCTAGTAGTATAGCTAGGAGTATAATAGCTAGCTAGGTGTATAGGCGTATAATTTATTTAGCTAGCTATATTATTACTTTATATAGCTAGATAATTCCTTATAGTTATAGTAATATTCTTTAGTATAAATTAATTTATTATTATTTTTATTCTAGAGATTAGTTTCTACTATATAGCTAATATTATTATATTCCTTATTATTTTTCTTATTATCTTCCTTATTATCTTCTTTATCTAAAGTATCTTAACTATAGTACTAAGTAGCTTTATAATATATTAGTAGTAGTAGTAGTAAGTAGTTACAAAGCTAGCTAACTTACTAATAAAGAGATTAAATCTTTTCTTCTTACTTTTAAAGTTATTAGTATATATAAGATTAACCTTTAGGTAGGTTACCTCCTTTATATCTAAGGTATAGTTAATATAGTTAGGCTAGTAATATAAGTGCTTTAGTAAAGGTAGTTATAGGTAGTAACTAAAGCTATAGAAGTAGTTAATAGGTATACTAGGTATATACTAAAAGTAGTATTAATAGTAATAGCTTTATATATCTTATTAAGTACTTTAGGTAATAACTTATATATAGATTATATATACTAAAAACTTACTTATTAGTCTTTTACTAAGGCTTTTCTTTATCTTACTAAGCCTAAATTATAGCTATTCTTATATAGAGGGCTTTAATAGCTTTATTAGATTTTACTACTAAGAAGAAGACTAGTAATACTAGTAATATAGATTACTTACTTATTAATAGGCTAAAGGGTAGTAAAGAGACTATAGAAATTAATAGTAGTAATAGTAAAGTTAATAAAGGTAGTAAATATATAGGTAATAGTAAAGGCAGATTATAGTCTAGTAGATAGTAAAAGAGGGTATTTTAAGATATAAAGTCTTAATAGTAAAGTTAGTAGTAATAGGTATAGTTATCTATATATATATAGTAGAATAACGTAGATTTTAAAGGAAATTAGGTACTATACTTCTAGTAGGGCTTTAGCTAGTAACTTTATTACTATTATCTCTTAAGTGCCTTTATTAATAGTAGCTTTAGTAGTAGTAGATTTAATAGTATAATAGGTAAAAAAGAGTATAAAGAAGGGTAGTAAAAATAAGGTTATTAACTAGAGGGATGTTAGCTTTAGTTAGGTAGGTAGTTATTATAGCGTAGGCTATAGGTAAATAACTCTACTAGTAAGCGTATATTAGTAGCTAATTAGTAAAGAAATATAGGCTTCTAATTAGTTATAATTAAAAAGAAAACTAACTAAATAGCTCCTCTTAATAACAGTTAGTATATTTACCTCTTATTATAAATTTAATAGTAGTAAAAGGTTAATATCCTATAGTATTATAACGTAGTTATACTACTACTTAATATAGTTAAAAATAGGTAATAGATTAGTTAACTTACTAATAGTTAAGCTATAGCTAGTAGTACTAGCCCTTATAGGCTGGCGCTAGGTAGGGCTCCTCCAGACTAACTATAGGCTGGCTAACCGGTAGATTATAGTATCTTTAGTAGGATCTATAGTTAGGCTAGGTAATCTATAATAGCTACTTTATCCTATAATTAAGGGGGTTTAGCTAGTAGCTATTATAAGAACTACCTTATATAACTATAGAGGTTAAGAGTAAGCTACTAAGTACTCTTATACCCCTAACTAATAAACTAAATAAACTAAGCTAAATAGTAGGAAAGCGCTAGGCCTACTAGCTAAGAATACTAAAGGAAAAGCATAAAAACCACACCTATCTCTAACAAACTCTAATTATAGTAAGATATATACTAATTAATAGGTCTTTCAATTCTTAGACCTAATCTAAAGAGAAAATCTAAAAAGGTAAAGTATTAATAGAGAAATTATAAAAATACTAATATATATAAAAGTAATAAGCTTATAGTAACGACTATATATTAACTATATAGGTGTGTATATATACTATCTCTATAATAACTCTAAGGCCTTTCTACTTATAGACTCTGTTTTTACCCTACTATTTTAAGCCTTAACGTAAGACTACTTTACCCTATTATAATTATCCCTCTTAAATTAGTTATAAGTCCTTATAGAACTAATTTAAGCTTCCTTACGTTAAAAGTATATTAATTAATAATAAAAGAAAAAAAAGAAAAAAACATTATAAAGTATTTAGCGCTTATAATAATAGCTAAGTTACTATTATAAAGTAAAACCTTATAGATATATAACTTTATTTTATAATCTATAGTAATTACTACTATATAACTCTTTATATTAAGCCTTATATATTTTATCCTATTTAAAAGCTTAATAAAGTTAAAACTAGCCTTCTTAAGAGGGTAAATAGGTAAAGTTATAGTAGGTAACATTACTAAAAGTGCTTTATTTAATCTACTTCTATTAGTTAACGTATTAATTAATATAATCTTTATAGAAGTAACTCTAGATATTTAGAATATCTAGCTAAGGTAGGTATAAAAGACGTAAAGGTATTTCTAAATCTATTAGGCTACCCTAATTATTATTATTATTATTCTTATTATTATCTTAGACGCCTAGCTTACTAACCTACCTAATAAGGGTATTTAGATTAAATTTATTAGGAAGATTAGATAGTAGATCTAAAAGAGGGGAATTATTAGAGCTTATAGTAGATTAGGTCTATAAATTACCTAGTGTATTTAAAGCTATAGGTAGGGTCTTCTCTTTTAGTTACGTATTAATAGGTAGAAGTATAGGTATAGCTAAAGGTTAACGTAACTAAGGAAGAGGCGCTAAGAAAATAGGGTTTTTACTAAAGTTATTATATAACTAAGTGACTTTATATAAAGGTAGGTTATTATAAAAGCTTTATATATTATAAAACTTTATTATAATTATAAATACTATTTATAATACTAAAGGGACTTTACTTTTAATCTTATAGTTTTTATCCTACTAATAGAGCTAGGTAAACTTAGTTAATAATACTTTAAGCTAGAAAAAGGTTTATACCTATTCTATAGTATAAAGACTATAAGTAAAGCTATTATTTTATTATTTAGTGTTTACTATATAGGCGTTTAATATAGTAACTATAATAGTATCTATTAAAGCTCTTAAGTAGTAGTACTAGTTTTATAATACTTTAACTATATTTATAAATAATTTATTATACTTAGATATCTAAGTAGAGTTAGTAAAATAAACATATCTAATAACTTAGTTAACTAGTAATACAGCCTAATAATTATTACTTTAGTTAAGTAAGAAGATAAGGTAGTTAGAATTAGTAATAATATTAATTTAATTATAGATAATATCTATAGTATTAGAAGTAATAGGAAAACTAAGTACCTAACTAAAGCTAAAAGGAGAAGCCTAAATAAATACTAAGGACTTATAAACACTAAGCTTAATAAGAGTACACACTTTATTACTATTAAGGTTCTCTCTACGTATTAAAGTGCTTATAGTATTATATAATTTAGTAGTATACTTAAGCTTAATAGGGTTAAGCTTTCCTATAGTTAGGTTATTAAAGCGCTTACTAGTACTATATTAAGTAACTAGATACTTACGTAATAAACCTATATATAATTTACCTAAAGAGGTATACTATTTAGCTACTAAAACTAAGTAGGGGTTACTAGGTAATAGATTTCCTTATAGCTATAATATATTATAACTATTAAAATTATCTACTAGTTAGAATTAGTAAACCTAATAATTAAATAGTGTAAGGTAGGGAGACTTAGTTACTTCTTCTCTAAAGATAATATTTTTATTCTTTTTTACCTTTTTACCTTTAGGTTTTTTATATAAGTTAAAATAATAAGTACTTTAGTAAAGCTTGTTTTTTATAGTATAAATAATAAGGTCTTATATAGCTAGGTTTTAAATTATTTTACTACTATAGTTCTTCTTTACTCTATTTAGTAGCTAAATTACTAAATAACTAAGAGGTATTAGTATAAAAGGTAGAAAGAGTAATCTAAGTAGTAATACCTATAGTAGTAAAGAAGAAGTTATATCTTAAGTAGACTAAAGAACTTAAGTAGTTAGTTTTATAATACTATTATTATTTTTAGATCTATTTTATAGGGAGAAAGCGTTTTAGTCTATTAGGGAACTAGTGTTATTACTTAGGCTAAAAAGTCTAGAGGGTATTTAGGTTATAATTTTAGATATCTTTAGGAAATCTGACGCCTTTATAGCCTCTTACTATTCTTTCTTTTAGTTAGGTCTATTATTCTTAAATAGTGTAATTAAGATCTATCCCTCCTTAAGAATATTATTATTTATAAAGTTAGTGCTTATATAGTTAAGCTAATTCTTTTTAGCCTTAGTAATAGAAGTAGTAATTAGGTATAATAGGCTTATATAGAGGAAGCCTTACACCTAATTAAGAAACTTAAGCCTTAATACCTAGAGAGGAATATTAGTGTTACCTAAGTTAACTAGAGTTACTTATTAGCTTATAACTTTATACGCTATTACTAAGATACTTTTATACGCCTTTTTAATACCTTATAGAAGAACCCTTATTTAGTTTTTAGCTTTTTTCTTTTTCTATTAATTATTATAAAAGTATAACTAGCTACTTCTTTAGTTAACTATTAGACTTAAATAAATATGTTTATTTCAAATAGTTATACTTATATAGAAAATTAAAAGGTTAGGATTATCTATTAGTAGAGGCTATATATCTTATAGTTCTAACTAGCTAGTATAAAAGGCTTTACTCCTAATAATAGGCTAAGTAGTAATAGCTTTAGCCTTACGTAGGCTTTAGACTAGGTATATAAGTCTAGTATAAACATCGTTAAGTTTAGGTAAAATTTTAGCTTTAAGAGTACTAATAAGGTTATATAGGCTAGCTATAAGTTATTAATAGTATAGAGAAGGTATCTATTTACTATATATATTTACTATAGGTAGCTAGTTTCTAATAAGGTCCTCCTAAGTAAAGATATTATCTATACCTATCTAAAGGCTAGTCTTAATAGGTAGAGGTATTTTGAGGTTAGCTTATAGAGGCTATAGAGGGTTTTAAACTAAAGTATTAGTAATATTAATATAGCTAACTTATTCTTAATAAAACTTACTTATAGTAACTATCTTTAGTAATAGGATTAATAGAGTTACTTCTATTATAAATAGAAAGCCTTTCTTATAGAGCTTCTCTATCTTTACTTTACTAAGTGTGTTATTATATAATATAAACTTTACTATTATCTTTAGTAGTTATTTTTATATTAACTATGTTTATAATAATATTTATAGATTTAATTAACTTTATAAGTTATAATAAACTTAATGTGTTACTACTAGGCTTAAGTTTGTTTAGATAGGGAAAAGGTAAAGTCTATAAGAAACACTTTCTTAATAATATTTTTAGTAGATATAAAACTAAAGGAAAGAAATAAAAAGGAATAAAGAAACGTAATTTCTATCTTTAATTATCCCTTTTAAAGGTAAAGAAATAGAGATAACTTATAAAGAAAAAGGTATAAGATATAGTTATATAAAAGGTAAAAAAGGTAAAGTTAGTAAATACGTAAGTTAATAAAGGAAAAATCTACCTACTTCTTTTTACTTCCTCTTATATAATAAATTTACCTTTACTCTTCTACTAATATTACTAACCTATTAGTAATATCCCCCCTTTTTTTCTTTCTTTTTATTATTTAACCTATCTAGTTAAATACTTTTCTTATTTCTTTATCCTATAAAGATTCTTTTTTCTATAAATAAAGAAGGAAAAACCTCTTCTTGCCTAAAGCTCTCCTTATTAATAGTATAGATCTAAGAATTACTACCTATAACTATAGCTAACTATAGCTTTTTAATTAATAGTATTAAAAACACTAATTAACCTTATCTTTATAACCTACTTATAAAGTAAATCCTTTAGCTACTTAAGGCTAATACTAAACCTATACCTTTAAAAAAAGTAAATAACTTACCTCTATACGTATCTCTTATAAATAATTAACTTTAGGTATGTTTATATAGTCTCTTTTTTTTCCTCCTCTAACTATTATTAACTTTACATATAGGCTGCTACTTTACTAGTCTAGATACTTCCTAATATCCCTTAAAATAAGTACTTTAAGGTTACATTTATTCCTTAGATATAGCCTAATAAATCACCTAGCGTTATATAATTAAACTTCTAGCTTAAATACCTTAGCCTAAAAGACTATAGTTATATGTATTTAAGAACTAAAGGTTAAAGTAACCTTTATTAATAAGTCTTTATTTATTACTTTATAGCTACTATTTAAGGTATATAGATAGCTAAGGTATTTAAACGTATTACTACTATATATAGTTTCTTTATTTAGGCCTATAGAGGTTATGATACTATACCTTATAGCTATTATAAAGAGTGTATATATATAACTAGAAATAAAAAGACTAGTGTTTAGGTCTATAAGCTATATTTTAAGTGTGTGTCTCTTTTAGAAACTCCTTGTACTAATTACTTTTACTATAAGACCTAAAGCTCCTACTCTTATAATAATAAGAGTATTTACTAGCGTTATAGTTATAGTATAAAGAAGAAGAGAAAAAAGAGAAAAAGTAGTAAGTTTAATAGACTTCTTATTCCTAACTTTAGAATCCTAATAACTATAGGTGTAAGCGCTATTAACTAATTTAACTTTTAGTAGTTCTTTAAATAGAAGCACCTAGCTTAGGCTATAGAATTTAAGCCTAGCGTATTATTTTACTATACTTATTACTTATTTACTTTTTAATAGCTAATACGCTTTACTACTAAGTAGGTTATATCCTCCTTAGGACTTTAACTAGTTAAAAAGATATAAAATAGAGAAATAAAACTTTAGAATTAAGATTTCTTTACTTTTAAAGTAAATAATAAAAGGAATTATAAAAGTAACGTAAGGATAGGTCTAAAAATAAGTTAAAAGAAAAGGTCTTATAGATAAATAGTCTTTAATAAAAGAAATTATATATCTTTTAGTTCTTTTATTTCTATATAGTCTTTACCTTTCTCTACGCTTATACTAAGTATTACTACTTCTAAAGTTTATTATTTTACCCTTTTATATACTACTTTAAGGTCTACTAAATACTACCTAGACTTTATAATAATAGCTTAAAAGGACTTATCTCTATTTTTTTCCCTAGGTAATAAGGGTTCTTCTACCTCTTTATCTTTAATATTATCTTCTTTAAGTTATTCTTATCTAAACGTAGGGAAGACTTTTATAATGTTTTATTCTAAATTAAATCTAAGAATCTCTAGGTTAATAGGTTCCTAATACCTATTAGGTGCCTTAATAAATTTTTATAGTTAGTTACTACTAAATGTTTTCCTAATAACTTTATCTTTAGATAATATTACTAAATAGTATAATAGTATATTAGAGGCCTAAGATAAAATCTTAAATAGTCTTTACTATTAGTAGTTAAGTTTTATAATTATAGACTTATTAATTAACCCTTTAACGTTAAACACTAAGACTAAGTCTCCTACTTTAAGTTACTTTTCTTACTAGATATAGGTATGTCTCTTATTATAATATTCTATAGCCTTTTAATATTATGTTACTATAGCTTTTTAGGCTTTATTATAATCCTTATTAAGCTAAAGAAAGGCTTATAGTCTTATTTAGACCTCCTCTTCTCTTATTATAACTAAAGCCTAGTCTAAGACCTACTATATAGGTATAAAGGTCTTAATTAGAGTAATAGCTTTATATCTATATATTAAGTAGAAAAGGCTAAAGCTAGTAGGGAAATAAACACTAGTTTAATCTATAAATAGGGTAGTAAAGAGATATAGCTAGGGATTAAGTTATATACCTTTAATAAAAGTTAAAAGCGTATAGGTAATAGGTTAATATCCTATTTCTATAGCTTTATTAGCTCTAAAGTTATAAGCTAATATAACTCTCTTCTTTATACTATACTTTTTATTAAATTAGATTATATACTCCTTATTTTTAGGTTCTTTATTAATAATTAATTCCCTATATAGACTATAATAGTAAACGATCTCTTCCTATATGAATTTAGTAATACCTTTTAAATTAGCTTTCCTTAGCTACTAGGCTTCTAGCTAACCCGTTATTAGGTCTCTTAACTTAACTAAGTAGTATTTATTAACGCGTTATATATCTAGGGATACTTATATAAATAGTAGACCTTTAGAAGTAGTATAAGTTTTCTTATTATTAACCTACTATCCTTATTATAGTTAATAGTTAGGGTAGGATTTAACTACCTCTACTACTTTAGTATATATACTATTCTAAATATAATAGTCTATAAGCCTCTTTACTATAGCTTCTCTACTATAATAGCTACTTTTAGTATAGGTATTTATAATAAGGTAATAGCGTTATTTATAGTTATTAACTACTTATTATAGTATTAGTTTTATTACTATTAGCTATATAAAAAGTAACTAGTCTTATAGAATATAGTTTAGAGCCTTACCCTTAAATTGTTAGTACTAGGTAGTATAAACTCCTAGTAGTTATTATTATATTAATAAGTAGTATGTAATTTACTTAGACTTTATTAAATAGGTCTATAAATCGTCTAAAATAGTAGAAGGTATTATTAGGAGGTAATTAAGGGAGTTACTATTATTTATATAAACCTCCTCTATTCTTTTACTATTACTATATAACTATACTTCCTTAAAGAAAGATTTACTCTCTATATTAGTAAAGAAAATCTATAAATTAATCTAGTTATTAATTTCTTTTTCTACTTCTTTATCTAAAGTATCTAAAGGTCCTTATAGTTTTTATAATAATCTATCTACTATAGTATTTTAAGATCCCCTAATATAGTAGACTTTAAAGTTAAATATATAGATCTAAGTAATCTATTAAATAACTAGGGTATTAAGAAGGTTAGTAGTAGCGCTATTAAGTTACGCTACTAGCGTTTAGGTATTAGTCTTTAAGATAAAGTGTTAGCTATACAGCTAGTTATAGTAGCGTTTTAAGGCCTTTAGGACTCTATAAAGTTCCTTTTTCCTAGCGTTATAGTTAAGCTTTATACTAGCCTATGTCTTACTCTTAAACCTTACGACTACTTACTTATTACTAATAAATTAACCTAGTACTTCTCTCTATCTTTTACTACTTATATCTACTATAAGGTAAATAGTACTACCTTTAGGACTATAGTTAATTAAGATAAGTATAGGAGCTATAGTTAGCTTAGATTTAAGAATGTCTATTATAGCTTACTATTTTAACTTCTATATAAAATAGGTATTCTTTTATAATAATATTATAAGGGGGTGTATAATTATTAAAAAGTCCTTAACCTATATTTAATAGAAGGATATAATACCTAGAAAGGACCTAAGATTAGTAATATCTTTATAAGTAAGCTATTTATAAATCTTAATTATCTTCTTTTAGTTAGGGTAATATCTAGAAGTTCTATAAATATAGCTAATAATTATTACTATAGTTTAGGCCTATTTAGACTTAACTACTATAACTATATAACCTATAAGCTTTAGGTTTACTAAGACCTTATTAATATTAATTAAATACTTAAAAATAAATCTATAAATACTAGAATAAGTTAAAAGCTTTATATTATTATATATAGAAGTAGGCCTTTAAATTATAATATTGTTAAGGAAAGCTTTATAACATATTAGGATAAGGTTATAAAGGATTTAAATTATAATATATATAAATTAAGCGACTAAGTTTATAGCTCTTTAGGGTAAAGTATAGTATTAAAGAAGGCTAAAAGGGGTAGTAAAAGTTATTATATCCCTACTTATTATAGCTAGAGGGACTTAGTTATATCTAAAGAAAATATTAATTAGTAATAGTAGTTTATATATTATAAAATCCTTAGTAAAGTTATTTACTATTAGTAGTAATATAGTATCTTATAGTATTACCTTATTAACCTTTATTACTAAATTAATAAGGTATATCTTACTATCCTTTTTCCTAACTAAAAAGAAAGGGTTGTAATAAGTAGTATAACTTCACTTAAGTGTACTGTATTTAAGTTAATCCTTTAAGATCTTAATAACCTCCTCCTCTAAAGCTTATAGGATAGAAATACTCTTTAATTACTAAGCCTTATAAGAAATAGTCTTAATAACTTATAGAGGGGTAATAGAGGAATATACCTAACTATAATAGGAGAATTCTTAGGCTAATACCTTCTTATATACTATTAAAATAGTACTTAAGAGTTTTTTCTCTTATAGTAGTAGATAGTCTACTATAGCTAAAATAGCCTTTAGTTAATCTTTTATTAATTAAGACCCTTTTTTAATATTTAAAAACTTTAGTGTAATTAGGTCTGTAAATAGACTATTAAGATTAGGTTATAAGTTCTTTTTTACTTTCTTTTAGGCCTTAAGCTTCTACTTTAGGTTACCTTTAGGTATTAATCTATCTAATAGTGTGTTATCTACTAGAATAATCTTTTTATTTTTAGTTTTATATATTATATAGACTTTTTCTATTAGTTAGTTATTATTAGGTTTAGCTTATAAATTAAGTAAGAATAAAAGGGGTATAGTTAGTAAGTCTTATTACTAAAAGAGATAGTTAATATAGGAAACTATTTTAAAGCCCTTATTATAAGGGGTCTTACTTCTTTATTTCTACTTCTTTTTTAATTTCTTTTTCTTATTAGGTTTATAAATATAAAATTAAGAGTTAGGAGAATAACTATTATAAGATTCTATATGTTTTATAGCCTTTAAAATTATCTTATAGATTTATTATAGGTTTAGTTATACTATA
The DNA here is from genome assembly GCA_034509685.1 of Colletotrichum cereale. Lineage (NCBI taxonomy): Eukaryota > Fungi > Ascomycota > Sordariomycetes > Glomerellales > Glomerellaceae > Colletotrichum > Colletotrichum cereale. The sequence goes on along the minus strand of JASUDE010000070.1, from coordinate 101,202 downwards.
GCTTTAGCTATTACTTCTAAAACGTTATTAAAGACTTCCTTATACTTATTAAATACTACTATAACTTCTTTATTATTCTTAAGCTAGTTTGTAATGTCGTTAGGTATTAGTAGTGTAGCGTTAATATAGTTTAATTATATTATTAATATATTATTTTATATCCTTATAGTATTTAGAGTTATATTAAGCTTTTTTTCTTCTTTAATAGTGTTAATACTTCTTAGAAAGACAAGGCTACCTGTTATGTTAGGATTTATAATGGAGGCTACTATTTCCCCTCCTCTATAGGAAGTAATCTAAACTATTAAACGCTAAGGAAATAATTTATATTAGTAATAAAGTCTAGAAACCTAGTAGTTAAACTTTTAGTATAGAATAATAGGGAAATATAAATCTTAGTATTTATAGACTAAAAAAGCCCTATAATCTAGTTTTAAGAATACTCTAAAGATATATAAGTCTTTAAGATAAAGGGTATACTAAGGATAAAGTCCTTATTATATATACCTTTTAGAAAAATAAAAAAGCTAACATTATTAACATAGCTATCCCTTAGGTAGACGTTATCTATAATTACACCTAAGAATTAAATATAGTAGGTCTAGTTAGTAATACCTTTAATCCCTAGGTTAGTCTTAACTATATTGTTTTATAGGCCTATTTAGTAGATAAATAATTTACTTATAAGATTAATTACTAAACTACTATTAAGAATTCCCCTTACTAAAATATTATAGGAGTTATATAGTATAATAGTAAGCTACTAATAGGTTACTATAAAGTTATATACTATAATACGTTAAGATATAGTAGTAAAAGCTTATTCTAAATTAGGGTTAATAGCGTTTATTTCTTTAAAGACTATATTAATTAAATTAACCCTAAAGTCTATAGATTAAGTTTATAAATATTTTAAAGTATTAGTCGTTATAAGTTATAATATTATAGAGTTAGGTAAGAAACCCTTAGATTAGTTTTATTATTTTATATATCCTTAAATAGCGCTATTTTAGTTCTCTACCTTATTAAAATACTATAGAAGGTGTTTATCTACTATAATAAAAATATTATAAGCTTCTTTTATAAGCTTAGCTTTATAGTTTGTTATAGTTACCTTAGCTTACTAATAAACTATATTATTATATTTAGGCTAAGCCTATTAAAGGAACTCTTTAGGTATTAAAATCTTATTATTTATTTACTTATATATAATCTCTTATATAAGGGTTTAGCTTCTTTATATACTAAAGCCTTTAAAAGGAGAATAAGAGTCTAAAGGCTTCTCTATTTTTAAAGTTATTACTATATTAAAGACTTTTTCTTACTAGTCTTTATTATCTTCTACCTCTATTCCTCTATTTATAGTATCTAGTTAAGGTTACTAAATATTTAGTAAGTTAATTAGGCGTACTTTATATTAGGAGTAAGTACTATAGGGCTTACGTTAATAATTAGAGGTCTTAGTACGCTTTACTATATAGATATCTTTAGTATGCTTTTATAAAGTAGTAATATAGAAAGAATCTAAATAGTTTTTTATAAAGGTAACCTCTTTAACTAAAGTATAATTTATAAACCTATTTTATAGTAATCTAGTAGTAGTATAAGACTTATGCCTCCTAATATTACTTTCTAGTTTAGGCTAAAAGTTGTAATATATAATATAGGTTATATTAATAATAAATTTAAATAATTCCTTATAGGTAAAAATATAATAAAAGATTATCTTACTATTAGGCTATATCTTCTACTAGCCTTTATTAATAATACTAACCTTAACTATAACTTTAGAATCTTTAACGCTACTAATAAACTAATAGGAAGTATTATAATAGTAAATATTATAGGTAATATAGTAGTAAGCCTTATTATATCTAGAAATGATATATACTATAGATTTATAAAACTAATAGGTACTATTAGTATAAAAGGGATTATAGTATTATTATTATACGCCTTAGTAGTTTTAGTAGCTACTATAACCTCCTTTATATCTATACCTATTTCCTTTTCTATAATAATAACCTCTTTTATAACTATAGTTATTATTACTATAGGTCTAAGAATATCCTTATTATTAATACCCTTTTATTATAAGGTTAAGGTTTCTAATATTAAGAGTTATAAAGCTATTAGGCTAGGTAATCTAATTAACTAGTACCTAAAACGTTACCTAAACTCCTGCTTTATTAACTAAGAGGTCTTAGAAGTTATTTATAAGCGTATCTATAGTAAAGGTAATAGCTTAACTAATAGTAGTATTTACTTAGCTGTTTAACGTCTTAGTAGCTAGGCTTATTTTATTAACTTATAGTAGTAGTATAATAGGCTTTAATTTAACTTACCTAGTTAACTATTAAAAGGTAAGCTAATTCTTAGACTATTAAACTAGTGTATCTTTAATATACGTCTAGCTTTTCTTAAGTACCTTAGTTACTTTATAGCTAAGGGTTTTAGTAATAGCCTATATAGCTTACTATAAAAAATAGTAAAAAATAATATATATAAGTTTTAAATTAGCTAGCGTAGTATTACTATAAGCCTTAGCTTTATATTATAGCGTTTAAATTATTAATAGAAGGGTTATTATACTATTAGAATTATTATCTTTAATATAAAGACTATTAATAAGGTTCTATAAGTCCTTATTAGGGTTTTAATAAGTCTTTAGGTCTACTAATCTAAAGACCTTTATTAGTTAAGCCTTAGTAATATCCTAAGAGACTTATCCTATAGTATAGGATTCTATAGCCTTAGTAAAGTTAGGGGTGTTATATATATAAACTTCTTTAATCTTATTAGCTACGCTTTTCTAAGAGAGAGACACTATATTATTATATTTATCTAGGAAGTTAGATATATTATTACTTTTAAACTTAGGAGCTCCTATAGAGTAAGGGGTTATAGGCGTAATAGTTAGTTACTTATTAATTAACTAAGCTAGTTAGAAGTAATTAGTAATAGTTATTATATACTTTATAAAGGTATTTATACTATTAGTAGTTATAGGCGTAGACTTAAGAGAAGAACTCTACTTTAGAGGACTTTATATACTTCTATTATTAACCTCCTTTAGGTTAAGAGCTTTTTACTATATTATATTAAAGCTTATACCTATAAAAGGACTAAATATAATATTTTTACCCTTTAAGGAGCTATCCTCTAAGTTAGAGTTAATATAAAAGGGGTTAGATATCTTAGATTAAGTCTAAAAAAGGTTTAAATAGTATAGGAAATATAGTATAATTATTATTTCTTATTAATAGTAATTAGCTACTAGTTTATAGCTAATTACTAAATAATAACTCTATCCTTCTTATATAATAAGTTAAGTAGACGTTCTTTAGTCCTTAGCGTATAATAGCTATATAACTCCTTATTACTTTTAGTAGTTATCTTATATATCTATTTTACTCTATTAATATCTCTTCTTATTTCCTTACTCTTATTATTATTTATTAGTTTTAACCTAACTAGTACCCCTACCACACTTATTAGCTTAGTAAAACTACTATTATTTCTTATTTATATTAGTATATTTTAGATCTAAAAGTCTCTTACCTAACTAAAGGGTCTCCTTTAGTTCTTAATAAAATACACGTATATAAGGGATAAAAGGGATATAGGAATAAGTAATACTTATCTATACTAGCTACTCTTAACTTTTTAAGGGAGATCTTTAGGGTCTTTAGTATTCCTACCTTAAGATGCTTTAGTTCCTAGCGATATTCTTATAGTGTATCCTCTTAAAGGCGCTAATAGCCTCCTTAGGTTCTTCTTTAGGAATTATTATAGGTAGTCTTACTAAATACGCTAGGTAGGTTAGTTAGTAGGTAATATATAACCTAGTTAAGTAGAGAGAGAAATACTTTAGTAAGATATATAAAGCTAATAAAGGGATTTATAGACCTAATTCTTTATAGTATAATAGTATGTAGCCTTTATACTACTTTATTAGGAGTTATAGGTTATATAAAATTAATACTTATAGTTACTAAATTTCATCCTAATATCTATAGTAGAGGTAATACGTTTTATATTTTATTATTTATTAATCTATATAAGCTATATAGAAGGGTTAAACTGCTTTCTAGAGGATAAATCTCTACTATCTTAAAGGATAGAATCTACCTCTAGGTACTATTAGGAAAGCGCTAGGCCTACTAGCTAAGAAGGCTAAAGGAAAAGCGTAAAAACTATACCTACCTCTAATAAACTCTAATTATAGTAAGATATATACTAATTAATAGGTCTTTTAATTCTTAGACCTAATCTAAAAAGAAAATCTAAAAAGGTAAAGTATTAATAGAGAAATTATAAAAATACTAATATATATAAAAGTAATAAGCTTATAGTAATAACTATATATTAACTATATAGGTGTGTATATATCTTATCTCTATAACGACTATAGGGCCTTTCTACTTATAGACTTTATTTTTACCTTACTATTTTAAGCCTTAACGTAAGACTACTTTACTTTATTATAATAGAATAAAAGAATAGTATATAACTAACTAAAAGGGGACTAGTATATAACTAAGTATCTATTATATACTATAATTATAGAAATAAAGGCTATTACTTTAACTAGTACTAAAAGCCTAACTATTACTACTATAGATAACCTAGGTATTTAGGTAAGAGATATACTAAGATAAGAGAAGCTATAAGGGTAAATATAATTAATATATTATAGAAATAGGCTTTAGGCTACTAAAGATTTAAAGTAACCCTATAAGTAAAAATTAAAGAGGTATAAAAAAAGGGGAAAGTATTAATTAATATAAGCGTAAATTATAATATAGTTAATTAGAGGGTAGTATTATAAATAGGATATCTACTATAAGTTAGTAATAGACTAGCGCTATAAGGCCTATAGGGATTAAAAGCTTCTAATTATAGTTAAGAAGTCCTAACTATATAAATAATAGATAACCTTAGTACTTAGAAAATAGAAGTATACCTATTTTAGGTATTTACTTTAGATAAGGATTATATTATAATCTTAGGTATCCCCTAGGGGAGAGTAGTATTTTTTAACCTAAGCTAAAAAACACATTACTAAATATATTAGCTAAAAGGTAAAAGTATAGAGTAAGTAGTAGGTAAAAAAGCTATTAAGAAGGTATTAAAGAACACTAAAGTAACCTTTATAGTAAGAATAAAGGTTTAGTATATATATACTACTATTAAGCTAGGGGAGAAGCTAAGTCTACCTTCTAAGTATATAGAATAAGCCTATATCTTTAAAGTAATAAAACACTAAAGAGGTACTAAAGATAAAGTATATACTATTAACTTAAAACTAAGAGTAAAACCTCTATAGGGCTTTATCTACCTACTAGTAGAGCTAAAGCTAGTAAAGCTTAGGAAATACTTTAGGAAAGCCTTAGTAAAAGGTTAAATCTAATAATCTAAAAGCCTAGTAAGTATACCTATCCTATTTATACCTAAGAAAAAGGGTAAGCTAAAGCTTTATATTAACTACTAGAGGCTTAACTATATTACTATTAAGAATTAGATACTACTACTACTAATTACTAAAATCCTTAACTATCTATCTAAAGTAAAATAGTATACTAAGCTAGATTTAAAGGATAAGTACTATTAGGTAGGTATTTATAAGGAAGATAAGTAGAAGATAGCCTTTTATATATATTATAGCTATTATAAATATAAGGTTATACCTTTTAAACTAGTTAATATACTATTATAAGTTATACTATAATTAGTATAGCTAAGCTAATACCTACTATAAGCTACTATTACTTATAACTAGCTAAAAGGGGTGTATATATATAATATATATAAGATAAATACTTATATAAACTATATATTATTTATACTTCTTACTTTCTCTCCTTAGCTTAAATAAATATATTAAGTTACTATATACCTATTATAAGGTAATACTAGCCTATCATATATCTAAGCTTTTAAAAAAAAAATAAATACCTTACTAATTATACTATATAATAGGTATATAATAAAACGCTAAAATAGTAATAAGGTATAAGACTTCTCTATTACCTAAAGTAAAAGCTAAAGTTATAGCTTTAAAGTAAGTAATAGTAAAGATAATATAAGAAATAAGAGAGCTTAAAATAAAAAGTACTAACCCCTAAGGTATAAGCCTTATAATTAAATTATATAATAAGGAGTCTTTAGAAATAGTAAATATTTCGCCTATAGTAGCTACTATAGTTATTACGCTTACGCTAGCTAAAAACTACCTTTAGGTTATCTAGAAACTAATACTAAATCCCCTAAAGTTCTCTAGCTAGTACTAAAACCTCTTTATATAGTTATACTAAATATATAATAAGCTATATATTAATAAAGCGTTTTTTATAATAAAGTAAAAAGCTTAGTACTTTATTAACTTTTATTTAGATATAGCGCTTTAGAGAATAGTGTTAACCTATTATAAAATAGAGGGAGCTTAAGTAGATTATAACCCTAAAGAGTTTTTAAAGTACCTAAAGTATATATATAGTAACCTAAATATAAAGACCTATACGTCTACCTTTTTAATAAGTATTAAAATAAAAGAGTATAAATTTTTTACTACTTTCCTTTTAAAATTTAAATAGGTATTAGCTAAAGCTAAAGGCTACCTATAGCTAAGTAAAGTATAAATTATACTCCTTTTAAACGTTTTTCTCTTTTATATTTAAAGTATACTAGTAAGTATTTTACTTTTTTCTACTTTTTATATATATATATAATAAGTAAGTAAAGTAGCTTAAAAGGTTAAAAACCTAGCTAGTAGTATATAGCCTACTTATAGATACTTACTACCTCTAGCGTTAAAGGATACTAATAGAGATATATAAATAATAGAAAGAATAATACTATATATAGCTAGTAAAGCTAAAGAAAAAAAACGCCTTAAGGTATAAAAAGTATATATTAAAACATATTAGTACTATACCTACTAAAAGATTAAATACCTAGCTTATAATTACCTTAATAGTAAGAAAAAGAGAAGTAGGCCTACTTATATAACTAAAGTAACTACTAAGATTAAGAAGCTTAAGGAAAGTAATAACGCTTATAGTACTATTTATTATAGGATAAAGTAGCTATTATAGATTACCTAGCCTAGCTATAAATCCTACTAGAGATACTATAATCTACTAGTTAGCCGGCCTATAGTTAGTCTATAGGAGCCCTACCTAGCGCTAGCCTATAAGGGCTAGTACTACTAGCTATAGCTTAGCTATTAGCTAGTTAACTAATCTATTACCTATTTTTAACTATATTAAGTAGTAGTATAACTACGTTATAATACTATAGGATATTAACCCTCTACTACTATTAAGATTTATAATAAGAGGTAAATATACTAACTATAATTAAGAGAAGCTATTTAGTTAGTTTTCTTTTAATTATAACTAATTAGAAGCCTATATTTCTTTACTAATTAGCTACTAATATATACCTACTAATAGAGTTATTTACTTATAGCCTACACTATAATAACTACCTACCTAACTAAAGCTAATATCCCTTTAGTTAATAACCTTACTTTTACTACCCTTCTTTATACTCTTTTTTACTTATTATACTATTAAATCTACTACTACTAAAGCTACTATTAATTAAGGTACTTAAGAGATAATAGTAATAAAGTTACTAGCTAAAGCCCTACTAGAAGTATAGTGCCTAATTTCCCTTAAAATCTATATTATTCCGCTATATATATATAAATAACTATACTTATTACTACTAACTTTACTATTAAGACTTTATATCTTAAAATACCTTCTTTTACTATCTACTAGACTATAATCTACCTTTACTATTACCTATATATTTACTACCTTTATTAACTTTACTATTACTACTATTAATTTCTATAGTCTTTTTACTATACTTTAGCCTATTAATAAGTAAGTAATCTATATTACTAGTATTACTAGTCCTCTTCTTAGTAGTAAAATCTAATAAAGCTATTAAAGCCCTTTATATAAGAATAGCTATAATTTAGGCTTAGTAAGATAAAGAAAAGCCTTAGTAAAAGACTAATAAGTAAGTCTTTAGTATATATAATCTATATATAGGTTTTTACCTAAAGTACTTAATAAGATATATAAAGCTATTACTACTAACACTACTTCTAGTATACACCTAACGTACCTATTAACTATCTCTATAGCCTTAGTTACTACCTATAACTACCTTTACTAAGGCACTTATATTACTAGCCTAGCTATATTAACTACACCTTAGATATAGAGGAGGTAACCTACCTAAAGGTAAATCTTATATATACTAATAGCTTTAAGAGTAAAAAGAAGAGATTTAATTTCTTTAGTAGTAAGTTAGCTAGCTTTATAACTACCTACTACTACTACTACTAACATATTATAAAGCTACTTAGTACTATAGTTAAGATACTCTAGATAAGGAAGATAATAAGGAAGATAATAAGGAATATAATAATATTAGCTATATAGTAAAGATTAGTCTTTAGGATAAAGATAATAATAAAACAATTTATACTAAGGAATATTACTATAACTATAAGGAATTATCTAGCTATATAAAGTAATAATATAGCTAGCTAGATAAATTATATACCTATATACCTAGCTAGCTATTATACTCCTAGCTAAACTACTAGCCTACCTAGCTAGTTAAATATCTATACCTATATACCTAGCTAGTCTAACTATATAAATATTTATACGCTTAGCTAGCTAGCCTACTAGTAGACTATTACGTAGCTACTTAACTATATAGCTAAATTATATATTAGCCTAGCTAGCCTATATATTAACCTATATATTATCTACCTTACTAACTAACGTATTATTAGCTATCTTATTAGCTATTCTACTATTTATACCCTATTAGTTAATATAACTATATAGATAGTAAAAAGGATTATAATAAGAATATAAATAGGGATAATATAGATATAGTTAGAGAATATACTAATAGAGATAGAGACTTTAATAACTATAGAGATAGATATAGTAAAAGATATACTAATAGATATCCTAATAATAGATATTCTAAAGAATATAGTAATAATAGTAACTATAATAATAACTATTAATTACTACTTAGGTATACCCTTTCTATAGTAGCTAAAATAGCACTATAGAAGCCTAAGATATATAGTTAGATTAGTTACTTTTACTATTATCTTATTTTATAGATATCTACTTTATTTATAACTATTATTTAGTTTCTTTACTTTTACTTACTTCTACTTTACTTTACCTTTATACTACGTTACTTTATAATACTATTATATTTCTTTCCTTTTCCCTTTTTCTATTTCTATATAATTACTATATAATAATTATTTTATTTTAGAGGGGGTACTTATTATAGAATAAAGTAGCTATTATAGATTACCTAGCCTAGCTATAGATCCTACTAGAGATACTATAATCTACTGGTCGGCCGGCCTATAGTTAGTCTATAAGAGCCCTACCTAGCACCAGCCTATAAGGGCTAGCACTACTAGCTATAGCTTAACTATTAGCTAGTTAACTAATCTATTACCTATTTTTAACTATATTACTATTAAGAGTAAAGAGGAGTTAGAAAAAGAATAGCTTTAGAGTAAAATTAGGCTTTAAAACTAATAAGTAAGAAGTATATAAGATAAAAGAAGTTTTAGTATAGGAGGAGAATAATTAAACTAGCTATACTATTGGATACCTACGTTAAGAAAGGATTCTTTACTTAAGCTTTTACTAATACTAGTTATAATACTTATATAATAGTAAATTATAACTTTATATACGCTTAGTACTTCTTATATATCTCTTAATAAAAAATCTTTTTAAAATGGTTTACTAATAAATTAGCTAGTATAATAGTAAAAAGAGTAGTTATATTTAACTTTAAACTTTATAAATACTACTAGTATATATATATATATACATTATATATAGCCTTAACGTTAATATATTCTTAGGAAAACCTTAGATAGAATATAACTATACTATTTATAATACTATAAAGCGTACTATTTACTATAGGTAAGTAGACCTTACGCTACGCTTAGTTAGTTAATAAGAGTCTATAATAGTATATAAAATTAAAGCTACTTAAGTAATTAAAGCGCCTACCTTTATAGCTATCTATTATAAGGCTATACGTAAGGATTATACTACTTAACGTAACCTATTTATAAAAGGGATAAGTTAAAACTTATAGGCTTTCTTTTAAATTATAGTAGTTAGCCTTACTAATATAAAAAAAGCTTTATAGTTAAAGTTAGATAAAAAGGTAAGATAAGCTACTAAGGTTATAGTATTACTATAATAAGTATATAAAGAATATAGTAACTTATTTAACCCTAACACCTTAATAAAAGTACTACTACGCTAACCTAGCTATAACTACTATATAGAATTAAAACTAGAAGTAACCTTACTATAAAGCCCCTTTTATAGTATATTAAGAGAGGAATTACTAGTCTTAAAGAAGACTTTAGAAGACCTTTTTAATAAGGGCTTTATCTAAGTAAGTAGCTTTATAGTAGGGGTACTAGTGTTTTTTATATATAAACTAGGTAGTAGGTTACGCTTTTATTATAACTATAAAGCGCTAAACGCTATTATAAAGAAAAACTATTATTTACTACCTCTAATTTTTAAAACGCTTTACTATATAGAAGTAATAAAGTAGTATACTAAAGTAGATATAGTAGTAGCCTTTTATAAGATATAAATTACTAAAGGTAATAAGTATAAGACTACTTTTTATATGTAATATAGGCTTTTTAAATAGTTAGTTTACCCCTTTAGGCTAATAAATACGCTTATAAACTAGTAGTACTTTATAAATAGCTTACTTAAGAAGTTTCTTAACGACTTTATTACTATATACCTTAATAATATCCTTATTTATTTTAATAAGATAAAAAAAGACTATAAGGAAAAGGTTTACTAAATCCTTAAGAAGCTTTATATAGTAGGGCTTAGCTTAGATATAGGAAAAAGTAACTTTAGTATAAAGAAAGTAAAGTACGTTAGCTTTATTCTAAAAGCTAAAAAAGGTATTTTAGTAAACCTAAAAAAAGTATATACTATCTATAAGTAGTTAGCGCCTTAGTCTATTAAGAGTATAAGAAGCTTCTTAGGCTTTACTAACTATTACTAAATGTTTATACCTAACTATATTAAAGTAGTTAAGCTAATAATTTACTTTATAAAGAAAAGCGTAGTGTTTATATAGTCTATAAAGTATACTATAGTATTTAAAAAGCTTAAGAACTACTTTATAATAGCCTTACTATTATAAAACTTTAACTTAAACGCTTTAATATTTATAAAGACTAACTACTTTAGGTTTACGCTAAAAGGCGCCTTAATATAAGTAAATAATAAGGGTAAGCGCTAACCTATTACCTTTTACTTATAAAGGCTTATACTAATATAATATAACTACTTTATCTTTAATAAGAAGCTATTAGTAGTACTAAATTACCTCTAAGCGTAAAGAGAAAAGTTATATAATACTAAAAAGCCTTTTAAAGTAATAGTTAACTATAAGTCCTTTAAGTACTTTATACAAAAGTAGAAGTTAATAAAGCGCTAGAGCTATTAGGCTAAAACGCTTATAGAATATAACTTCTATATTATATACTAGCTTAGTAAAAATATAAGCGTTTCTAATACGCTCTCTTAGTGTAAGTAAGACGCCTCCTTTATATAAGATAATAACTACTAATAGGGATATATTATCTAAATAATTCTAAATAAAGTATAACTAGTAATAGCCTACTACGTAATAAAGGTACCTCTAGCACTATATATAAAGGTATTTAGAGATAAAGAACTATAAGTTTTATAAGCTATAATATAAAATAGTAATACTATCTTCTAAATAGTATATATAGCTATTTAGTAAGATAACTACTTACTTCTACTTAACCTTTAGTTATACGTTTAGATTATAAACTACTACCTTAATAATATAAAATAACTTACCTAAAGGGGGAGGATATAGGTACTAGGTAATAATAACCTTAATTCCCTCTCTAATAGCCTATATACTTAGTTAGTATAATAAAGCTATAACTTAACTATAACTAAGTACCTTAAGAGAAATAGTACTTTAGAGATACTTTTATAAAGGTTTTACTAGCTAGGCTAGTTATAAATAGTATAGTGTTTTATTTATAACTATAATATATATAGAAGTAGTAAGATCTAGCGTAATATAAAAAAAAGCCTTTTATAACTATTAAGTATACCTAAGCGCTTAAAAAGTAACCTATTAATAGACTTTATTATAAATCTCCTACTATCTAGCCCTAACTATACTACTAATATATAGGTTATTATAGACTACCTAAGAAAGTTAGTAATATTTAAACTAATAGTAATAATAGATATAAAGGCGTATACTAAAAGATTTCTAAGTTACTATTACTACTTTTATAGTATACTAAAAAGTATTATTAGTAATAGAGGGAGTAACTAAATATATAAGTTCTAGCGTAAGTTTTACTATTAAATTAGTACTTAAGGGCCCTTAATAGTTAGATCCTATAACAAAGCTAGAAGCTTTACTCTTTTGTAAATTTAACAATTAAGAGTCTTATTCGCTTAGTAGCTCTACGTAAAGCAACCTAAACTACTAATCTTAAGCACCTATGTTTAAATCTCAGTTAAGTTAAGGAAGCAGCAATAGGGATTCCTTTATAGTAAGCCTAAATCTACAATTAATATAGAGGGATATATAGTATAAGCCCTCTAGATTACAAACTAGCTCTAATAGAAGTCTAGCACCTTCTGTAAAAGCTAGGGAGGTGTGTTAAATTAGTACTTAAGGGCCCTTAATAGTTAGATCCTGTAATAAAGCTAGGAGCTTTACTCTTTTGCAAATTTAACATTTACATACTTATAGGTATTAAGTAGAGACTAAGTACGTTATATTACTTATAAAGTAATAAAGCTATAAAGCGCTTTAACTAAGAGATCTAAGTAACGTTATACGCCTATATAAGTTACCTCTAAAAGGATTAGGTGTATTAAATACTAGTTATATAATTAGTAATTAATAACTACACTACGTTAGTAACTAAGTTAAGCTTTTATTTTATAAAGTATAGCTACTATATAGACTCTATTATAGTTAAATAAAGCGTATAGAAGGTAATAGATATATCTAAAAAGGTTACAAAACGACTTATATAAAGGATAACTAAAGTAACTATAATAGTATAAGTAGTAATAGCTATAGCCTAATAATATATAGAAGAATTAGCTAATAAGTAATAAAGTATAGCTAAAAGGTTTAAAGTAGGTAATAATATATAGCTATTCATATATAATTATTACTTTTTATAACTAAATTATAAGCTTAATTAGCTAGACTACTATTACTAAGTTACTAAAGTAATTAGCCTTCTTATAGTTAAACTTAATATACTTAGTAATATTTATAACTAATTTTATATAGACCTATTATATTATACTAAGAATAACCTTTTATTAGGCTAAAAAGCCTATAACGTACAGCCTTCCCTAGTAATAGAAAATAGTAAAAAAGAATAGCGTATTATAGAAATAATTAGTATATAATAGTATAGTAAAAGAAAAATAAAAACGTACTAGGTATTAGTATACTAAAAGGGTTTTACTAAAGCTATATAGAAACCTATTAAATTAGTTAAAGATACTATAGCCTTAGACTTCTTTAAAAAGAAGTATAAACCTATTAACGTTTATAATTGAAGTAATATATATATATAAAGAAAAATAAAAACGTATAATAAGTAGATAAGTAATAAATCTTTGTTAAAAGGCTATAGCTTATAAAGAATAACTAGGCTTTATAAGGTAAGTAGTAAAGCTATATAAAATAAGTATACTTAAAACGTATAGGAGACTCCCTTACTAAAAGTCTTTTAGCTTAAGAGAAAAGCTATAACTAAGGTTAGTAGTAATAAAGTTAATAAACTAAAGATATAAAGTTAGTATAAAAGTTATATAAAAGAAAAAATAAGACTAGTACTTACTCTCTTAAGAGAGACTAAGATCTTCTTAACTATAATAATAAGGTACTTACTTTAGGTAGCTATAAGACTACCTAAGTAAGAAGTAACCTTACTATATATAGCGCTAGTAGTAGTAGTAGCAGCCTAAGTAGTAGTAGTAGTAGTAGTAAAAGCTTAGAAAGAAGAAGTAGGTATAGTAGGTATAAGGGGTGTATTATTAGATACACTATAGGCATACTTTCTATATATCTTCTTAGTGCTTTTTTATACCTCTTACTCTAAGTTAGTTATAACTTTTTAGGCTTTAATAGCTAGCTAGAAGGAGGTATACTTTATAAAGCTAGGGGTAGTTAGGGTAGTAGCGTAGGTAGTAATAGATATTACCCTATAGAGGGCTAGAGAGGCCTTAGGGATTTAAGTTATATTAGTAAGGCGTAAGATTTATATAAGTAATAAGATACTTATAGGTTAGTAGCTATAGTTAGACTATATATAGAAGAGATAATAGTACTTATAGGTACTAATATTTTCTATATAATAGATAGTAGTAAGGTTATATATAAGGTAGTATATATATAAGAAGTAAGAGTATATATAAAGGATAGTTAGTATATAGGTAGAAGTAGTAGTAGGAGTAGTAATAAGGGTAAAGGTGTTAGTATAGCGTCTTTTTATAACTAAGAAGCTATAGTTAGCCTTATTAGCCTTATTATTCTTATTATCTTAGCTAGGTTAGTTAACTTACGTAATATACTTACTAAAGGAAAGTAACTTATAGTAGGGGTAAGTAACTAAAGCTTAAGGCCTAAAGGGGTAATAAGGTTAAAGACCTTATTATCTTTAGGGGATATAAAGTAGCTAGAGATAGTAAAAGGCTATCTTATAAGTTAGTAATTAATTAGTAGGTATATATATATATATATATAGGCCTATATAGAGATTAGTCTACTTATAGCTATTATAAATTATTTAATTTCTATAATTAATAACTAGTAATTAGTAAAAAAAGATAATAAAAGTAAAAAGAAAGTATAGTTATATATAAGATAAATACTTATAATATTAATAAAAAGGCTAGCTAGAAAAAAGAAAGAAAATAATAAGCCTACTAGCCTATAGGATTATTTAGTAGGTAATTTCTTAAGATATAGTATATAACTATTTAAGGCTAGTAGAGCCTTATAGTATAAGAGGGGAGTATATATTATAGGCTACACTATAATAAGTATAGCTAGGCTAGTGCCTACTATAACCTACTATTACTTATAACTAGCTAGAAGGGGTATATATATATAATATACGTAAGATAAATACTTATATAAACTATACGTTATTTATACTTCTTACTTTCTCTCCTTAGCTTAGATAAATTATATTAAGTTACTATACGCCTATTATAAGGTAATACTAGCTTATTATATATACTAGCTACCTTCTAAGCCTATATTGATAATACTTTAGTAGGGTTAGTAGATATTATCTATATTATTTATTTAGATAATATCTTAATCTTTTTAAAAAACTAAGAATTATATATAGTAGTAGTAAAGTAAGTACTTAGTAGGCTAAATACTACTAGGTTAGTAGCTAACTATAAGAAGTATAAGTTCTATAAGTAGTCTATTAGGTTTTTAGGATTTATAGTAGTAAAAGATAATATTACTATAAAGTAAAACTATATATAAGCTATTATAAAGTAGCTAGTACCTACTAGTATTTATAATATATAGGTCTTCTTAAGGTTTATAAGGTTTTATTACTAGTTTATTTATAATTATATAAAAGTATATACCCTATTAACTAACTTACTAACTATAAAAAGGAGGTATCCCCTAAAGATTACTAAGGGAGTACTAAAGGCGTTTTAAAGACTTAAAGACCTCTTTACTATAGTACTAGTATTACACTATTTTAACCTAAAGCTACCTATCTAAGTTAAAATAAACGCTTTTACTTTTATAATTAAAGTAGTTTTATACTAGCTTTATAATTATTAATAGTACCTAATAGTATATATATTATAAAAACTAAAGAAGGCTAAGCTTTAATATAATATACTAAAAGTAAAGCTACTAGCTATTTATAAAGCTATATAATAGTAGTACTACTTCTTTTTATATAACTAATATTAGATAGTCTTCCTAACTAATTACCTAAAGTACTACTACCTTACTAATAAACCTTAGTTAAGTAGACGCTAGGGCTAAATATTATAGAATCTTATAATATTTAACTTTAAAATTAAATACTACTTTAGAAAATTAAACCTAGTAGATAAGCTATCCTAACGCTTAAACTACTAGCCTTCTAATAAAGAGGTTAATTATAAGAGGAGTATGTTTTTAAAAGACTTTTTAAAACGTTTTATACCTAAGGTAGTAAAGATAAGGCGTATATAGGCTACTAAAGGGATACTAGTAAACCTAAGTTAACTACTCCTACCTAAAGATCTAATACCTAAGCTAGAGGAAGAGGTAATAGTAAAGTAAAAAGAAGACCTAGACTTATAAGGATTAGTATAGTAGTAGTAGCTAAACTAAAGTAGAAATATAAAGGGAATAGTTAGATTTAAGAGATAGGTAGTAGTCTTAAAAAATAGTAAGTTATAAATAGAAATACTAATAGCGTTTTATAATAAACTAACTAGTAGCTACCTAAGGTATAGCTATATAATAAAACAGCTAGCTAAGTTATTCTTTTAGAAAGTAATAATAAAGGATATTAAAAAGTACGTTAAGACGTATACTATATATTAGCAGACTAAGCCCTAATAATATATACTTTATAAGGCCTTTAGAAGCCTACTAGTACCTACCTAACTATAGTAAAGTATCTTACTTAACTTTATTATAAAGCTTCTAAAGTTAGGAGAGAAAAAAGAGAATAATATTAATAGTATCTTAGTAGTAATTAACTAACTAATAAAGTATACTCTATATATCCCTACTTATAAGGTAATAATAGTAGATATACTAGTAATAATCCTAGTTAATAGGGTTATAATATTATATAAAGTACTAAAGTTAATTATTTTAGATTAGGGATTACTATTTATAAGCTGCTTTTAGGTAGAGGTATACTACTAGTTAGCTATTAAGAGGAAACTAAGTATAGCGTATTACTTATAAACTAATAAATAGATAAAGTAGTAAAATTGAAATATAGAATACTTCTTATAAGCTTACTATAATATTAAGTAAAATAACTAAGTAGACTAGCTTCTAATAGCGTAGTTTATTTATAATAGTGCCTACTATAGTACTATTAGTATACTACTAGTAGAAGCACTAATAGAATACTAGCTAAGAAATCCCTATAATATTTAAACTAATAAACCTATATAGATAGTTATCCCTATAGTAAGAGAAAGAGTTAGTTAGTTAGAATAGTAAAAAGAAAAGGTATAGTAGCTACTAAGCTGTTTAAACAACACCTATATAAAATAGTATAATAAAAGGAGGACTAAAATTAAGTTTAAAGTAAGAGATAAGGTCCTTCTAGTAAATTATAACATTTACTAAAAATAACTATTATAAAAGCTCTTAAATAAGTACTTAAAACCTTTTAGGATTACGTAAGTAGTTAATAGGGGTGCTATATTTAAATTAGATTTATAATTTAAGTACTAAATATATAATATATTCTTACTTTTATAACTAGAAAAGTTCTATAGTACTAAAAAAGAAAGTAAAGAGATACTAATTAAAAAAGAAGAGGAAGACGTCTATAAAGTAAAAGTAGTAGTAAGCTACTAAGAGGCACTAAGAAACTACTAGTATTTAATTAAGTAGAAGGGATATAGTAAGAAAGAAAACTTATAGAAACTATACAAAAACCTATAGTAAAGTTTAAAAGATAAATATAAAGAGGTACTCTACTAAAGAGGTACTAGTAAAATAAAAAGAGAGATATAGTAAAAGAAAAGTAGTAAATTAAATTAATAATAGAAGTATAAAGGGAATATTACTAAAGAAGTACTAAGAGGAATAGTTAGTAAATAGTTATATAATATAGAGGCTACTCCTCTTTTATTTTAATATAAAAGCTAAAAAGTATAGTTAGCCTAAGGCTAGGTATTTGAAGCCTAAAAGGGTAAGTAAAAAGAAAATAATAAATAGTAAAACTTAAGATATACCTTAGGGGGGTAATAGTAAGGTAGTAAGAGGAAGAAAAAGCTAAGTATTAGATTTACCTAACTCCTCCTCTAACTCTTCTACCTCTAACTCTACTTAGCTAAAAACTTTATCTTTCTTAACCTTAAAGTTAAGATTATTTATATACTATTAAAAGGTATTAAGGCGTAAGGGGTACTAAAAGAAAAGTAAAGAAATATATATTATATAGGTATAAAAAGCTACTTACTTTATAAAAAAAGCGCTATAGGCTTAAATAGCCTAAGTCTACTTCTAAAGAGTAATAGTATAAGCTTTAATAGCTATAGTAATAACTTTAGTAGTCTTAGCTAAAGACTTAGCTGCTTTAGCCTAACGCTTAGTAGTAGTAGTAGTACCCTTAAGGGTAAAGACTTTATACTAGTAGAAAAGCTATTCTTCTTCTTCTACCTTAGCCTTACGCTTAGCGTTAGGGGCTTTAGTAGTATTAGCCTTTTTCTAAAAGGCCTTTTTACCTAAGGTTTAAGCCTTTTTAATTTTATCTTATAATAAATAAAGTTAATAAAAGGTAGAGAGGTAGTAAAGAGGTATTAAAGTACTTATAGCCTTAAGGAAAAAAGTAAAATAAGGGTTAGTCTTATTATATAAATCCTTAAAAACATTTTTAAAAGTAAAAGTAGTAGTAAAAGTAGTATAAGTAGCTTATAGTAAGTTAGTTAGGGCCTAGTAGCTATAAAAGTAGCTAACGTAAGGGGGGAAACTTATAGAAATATACTTTTTACTATATATAATAGTGTAATAAGCGTACTTATTACTAGTAGCTATAAGTAGTTAGAAATAAAGGGGGGTTTAGAGGGGTACTAGGGGAGTAAAAGACTTATAGGTAGTCTTAATATAGTAGGGGAGTTTAGCTATAGCGTTTAAGAGGTCTAAATACTAAATAACTATTTACTAAAGGTAGTAGTAGTAAGAAATAGTATATATAATAGTACTATTATAGTTATTATTATTAGTAGTAATAAGAAGAGGTAGTAGTAAACTACTAAAAGACCTTATAGGTTTTATAGGTAGTAGTAGTAGTAGTATAGTAGTAGTAAATAGTATAGTAATATTAAATAGTATAGTAGTAATAGATATAGTAGTAGTAAGAAAGCTAATAGTATTAATAGAGGTATTACTACTATTAGTAGTAGTAGTAGTAAAATAAAGAAATAAAAAGATTAATAATAACGTAAGGATATTATAAAAAGAAAATTAAAGAAAGAGAGAAAAAAAAAATTAAAAACTAAAAAAAAAAGGACTAGCTATTATAGCTAAGCACTAGTTATATAAGTAAGATATAATAATAACTTCTAGCCCTAAAGATATAAAGATTTACTAATAGAGACGTAAGTAAGAAGTATATAGGGAAGTACTTATACCCTTACTTAATAATAAAACCTAATATTATAACTATTATAAAAATAATATAAGTTAAGGCCTATTTATCTAAAATAATAAAAGGCTAAATAAAGATACTACTAAATAACCTTTTAGATTAAGAAGTAATAGGCGTTAGTAATAAGATAAAAGTAAAAGCGCTAATAAGAAAAAAAACCTAAAAGACTAATAAAGAAAGTAATATAAGGGGGGTACTAAGAGTATAATAGGTATATAAAGAAGTAATAAAGGTAAGTAGCTAGCCCTATTTAAAGATAAATTTAAAAAAACTATAATAAAGAGCTTATTATATAGTAATAATAATATCTTAGTTTATAGTAAGTAATAATTATATATTAGTCTTATATATAAGAAAGTATAGTAGACTACTAAAAGGTTATTTACTAAGTTAGCTTTTAGTAGATATAAGAAGTAATTATAAAGATATTACTTAGCCTATAATAAATATTATAGTTAAGTATAAAGATTATAGCGTTAGCTAGGAGGATAACACTATATCTAAGTATAAGGCTAAAGTAAGAAGTTCTCTAAACCTCTTACTTAGATAATAAGTAGGAGGCTAGTAGTAAACTACTAGCTTTATAATAAGGAGCCTTAAGGTAAGGCTTAAGAGGGGAGGGGATTATATTAAAACTAAATAGTTAGTCTATTAGCTAAAAGAGTTATATAAGGTTAAAAGACGTAGGCCTAAGATAAGGCTTACTAGGTAAGCCTTAGGGGACTACTAGCGTCTTAACTAATAGGCTTAAAATATATTAATTAAATAAAAGATAATTATAAGATAGAAAAAAGGGAGCTACTACCTACCTAAAGGGGAGGGGGTAGGTAGAAATAATATAACTAACTAACCTCTACCTACTATTAGTAACTCTACTACTTTATATAAACCTAGCCTATAATAACTTTCTATTTTAATTTATTTTCTTTTATCTTATATATATAATTTACTTTAATTTATACCCATTAATTACTTATATATAATTAGTATATAAATTTAGTAAAATGTTTTACTATAAGTAGCTTTATTATTCTATTTACTATTATTTTAGTAAATTACTAATACTTTATAATAATTCTTCTTTTAGTAACTTTTTAGTATAGCTAGTAGTTATAAATATTTATATAGTAGAGTTTTATTTATAGCTAGATTATTTTAATACTAATAAAGTATATAGTCTATATATTATTATAGTTAATTTAAACTATAAGTTACTTTATAGCCTCTTTACTAGGTAATAGTTAGGCGTTAGCCTTACGTTTTATAGGTAATTTTACTTTTAGTATAGTAATTAGTTAACTAATAAAAAGTACTTCTTTTATAATAAAAGAGAAAGCTAAAAGCTTTACTTTAGTAGTTAATATTATAATAGTATTTTACTTATTAGATTACTATATTACTATTTTTCTAAATAACTTTATTACTAGTACTTATAAACTTTTTCTATCTAAGTTATTAGTAAAGCTTAGGTTAGTAAATACCTTAAGGGCGTTATTATAACTACCTTTATTTATACTATATTTAAAGTAAAAGTATTATAAATAATAAAACTAATTTAGTATATAGTCTACTTATTAGTATATTATAAGGGTTTATAATATAGTTAACTATACGTATTAATAGGTAAGTAATAAATAAGAGGTTTTAGTTTAATTATATATAACTAGGAAGTGTAACTATTATAGGCTGCCTAGTTAAATAGGTAGTAAAATACACCGTTAGCTGTAGTAGATACTATAGCTAAACTACAGCTAATAGCTATAGTAGGTTATTAGGGATAAACCTATTAAACCTAGTAGGTTTAGTAATACTTAGTATTATAACACTAGTAACTTTTCTTTTATAGCAAAAGTACTAGAAAATACCCCTTTTTTAAGTAATAATAGCTAGGGTCTTTTGCTTACGTAAATTGTTATATATAGGATACCTATCTATTTATTTATACCTTTACTATCCTATTAGTAATAAGCCCTTCTAGTGCCTTATTAGGTAATAACTTTATAAATCTGTTAGCTAGGTTATTACTACTATAAATCTATTGTATCTTATAAATCTTATAGCGTTTATATAACTAGTAGAGAGCTATTATATTAATTATAAAGCGCTTCTCCTTAGTAGTACTAAGTTTTATAAGGTATTTATAGAGGGAATATAAGTTAGTATAAATAACTATAGGTATCTATAGTATCTTAAGTTGGTTTATAACTATTGTAAGGGTAGTCCTTACTGCGTAGGCAATATCTACTCTAGTAACTATTATATATATCTTAGAAGTAAAGATACTATAGGTAACCCTCTTACACTTTATTAAACTAAAGTAGATAATATTACTATTAATAGTAAAGTAACTATTATCGCTAAGGTCTTTACTAGTTAGTTTATTACTATCCTCCTTATTTATAAGGATAATAATAAAACTAAGTTAGAACGTAAGGTCCTAGTTATTTATAAAAGATCTATTAATAAAGATAAATAGTTTTATAGTTATAAGGTAAATAGGCATAAAGCAAAGTCTATAGTTAAAGTTACTTATTTACTATATAATATAGTAGTTAAGATCTTTAATCTCTTTAGCTATAGGGGATTAGTGTTACGCTATAACTAAATAGTTAAAGTAAGCCTTAGGTTAATAGATTAAAGTAATATACGCCTTACGTACGTATTATTTAACGTATTACTAGAGAACTTATAGTAAGTTAGGGTTAATAGGCTGTAATTACTTACCTTAGCCCTTTTAGTAGAGGGTGATTTTACTATTAGTTCTAAGTAAAAGCACGCTACTATTAAAGGTAATATTTTAGCTAACATTAAGGAATTACTTTAGTTTTACTATAAAAGTAGCTTTCTTTAGTTTAACGTCTTTATAGTAAGAGAAAGCCTTATCTATAAGGCTAATAGTATTATTAGTCTATATACTAATTAACCTAAAATTCTTATTATTAATAGAAGAAATAAGTAGGTAAGAGTTAAAGGTTAATATATCTATCTAGAGATTCTCTTTATAATAGGTACTATACGTTACCTACTAGTAAGTTTCTACCTTTAGGATACTATATAGTAGTCTTATAACTTTTATAATAGTATTTAGTAGGTAAAGGTAGCGTATTTCTATAGGTAGGTAGGTAAGAATTATATAGTTAAGGTTAGTAGTAGACTAGGTATACGCTTAGGTAATATTACGTAGCTAAAGGATATAGCCCTTATAAAGTAAAGATAAGGTAAGGGTAAGTAGTAGCTATTAGGCTATTTACTAAATAGTTAGTAACTATATAAGAATTACAGCCTTACTATTATTAGTATACTTTTAAATTATAAAACGTAACTTCTTATAAAGTTAGTCCTTTTTACCTTTTACTTTATAGACTATTTATAACTTAAAGATCTATATTCCTCTATATTCCTTTTTATTATAAATAACTATATAAAATACACTATAGTCCTTAAGTCTTTTTACTTCTATAGAGTTAGAGTAGATAAATAGCTTACTAGGCGTAGTAATAACGCCTTCCTTATGTAATTTTACTATAAGGGTATAGTCTTTTACCTCTTTAGTAGTAAGAAAGGCGTAACTAATAATAAAGATATTAGAGGAAGCCTTAGTAATAAAGGTAGTAGGGTTCTTTTTTAGCCTACTATAACCTCTTTATAGTAGTTATTTTAGTATAACTATAATAGTATTATAAACCTTTTTACTTAGCTAAGGGCCTAGTGTAATAACTTCTTACGCTTACAGCTTATTAGTTAGTTAAAGATTAGCGTTATTAATAGCGCTTGTTTAGTCTTCCTCCTATATATAGTAAGGTTTTATAATAGTAATATAGAAGTCTCTTAGGCTATAGGGAAGTTTAATAGTATAGGTATAGCTATTATTAGTAATAAGCTAAAATAGACCTTTCTATTTATATTTCTTATGCTATATATATATAAGGGATTAAAATAAAAAGGCTATAGTAGCTATAGTATTTAGGCTGTTTTATATAGTAAGCGCCTTATTAACTTATCTTTTTATATAGATTTAGTATACTTCTTCTATTACTTTCTTTATAGCTTCTACTTACTACTAGGTTATAGGTAATAAAGGGGAATTAATAGTAATATAAGGGTATACGCTAAATATAAGAAGGGTAAGAATAAAGCTATTTAAGCTAGTAGTATTATTAATTACTTTTACTATAAGTTAAAGTGTAACTTTAGGTTTTATATCTAATTTACTATAGATTACTTTATAGGTATAGTAAAGAATAGCGTAATACTATTTAACTTTACTAATACTTTAATAGGCTTTAATAGGTATTTCCTTTACTTTAATAGATAACCTTTAGGTAGCGTGTTTAAACTTAGCTATGTAGAAATTAAGGCTGGCGTCTATAATAATCTAGTCTAGTAGACTAAGGTATATATTAATCTAGTATATTTATAGTACTTTCTATATATATTCTATAGTAATAAAGTATAGAAACCTTACTACGTTAAACGTAGTAGCTCTATTAATAATATAAAGTATTAGCTTATTACTATTAAGATATATTATATTTATAAGAATTTTATAGTTAAACTTATAGTTATTATAAAGGGTGAATTTAAATCTTCCTAAGGCTTTTATATTTAGCTAGTAGTAATAGTAGAATTTATTAATCTCCTTAATTAATAAGATTTCTACTATTTTACTAGTATACTAAAGTACTTTATAAAGCTACTAAACTAATACGTAGCTAAATCTATAGTAAATTTACTATAGCTTAGTATTAGTTAAATAGTAATTTACTACGCTTTACTTAGGTAGTTCTAAAAGTATCTATATATAACTTTATTTATAGATAATAGGTATAACTATCTTACCTTTAATAAGTAAGTTAGTAAGATTATTAAATCTAATACTATTATTATCTATATCCTTTAGGTAGAGGAGAAATAGTGTATCTAAGGTTATAACGTAGAAGGTAAGTTTACTAATTAGTATAGGTACTTTTATAGCTTTAAAAGACTTAAAATTCTTACTACTACTAAAGTAAATACTAGCTTTACTAGCGTAAGTTGTATCTAGTAGTAGTTATATATTAAGGTGCTTATAGAGGGTGTAATATTATAGTTAACCTATAGTTAATGTGTAGGCTACGCTAGTATTAGGTATAATACTTTAGAAGGTTATTATAGTATACTAGTTATTAAAGGTAAATACCTTACTATTACTATTACTTTTTATAGTAAGTCTGTAGTAGAAAGGGTTATTATAGGTGATTACATAAAGAGTAGCTTAGTTATAAAGTTATTTAAAGACTTTAGGGCTATTAACTACTTTTTTACTATAAAAGGTTATAGATATAAAAAAGGTATTATTACTATAGGGGCTAATATCCTTATTACTACTTTTATATTTCTCCTTAGTCTTATTATAGGTAGTAGCCTTTAGTTCTTTATATTCTATAAGGAACTAGGTAAATCCTAGTAAAGTCTTTATAAAATATTAGCTTTTATATTTCTAGAAGAATACGTTATATTCTTCTGTTAAATACTTAGTTAACTAATAGCTAGTCTTACTATAAATAAAATACTTTTTTATAGTAAAATTCCCTTTTTTATAGGGTTTTTTATATAGGCTATACGTGTAGTTACGTTACTATTACTATAACTAATAGCTATTATAACTATTATACTTATAGTTAACTTAGAAGTAGCTATCTTCCTCTTAAGTCTAGCTAGCGTAATACTACACCTTAGCTTTATAAATTATAACTACGTTACTTACGCTATTATAAAGTTATACATAAAGCGTATTATATTTTACTAGTAGATTAAGGAATACTATAGCGCACTTAGGAATACCTTAGTAATAGGTAATTAATATGTTATAGTACTCTTTATTACTTAGAAGTTTATGTTATTTTACTAATTTTTAAGTAAGTTTACTTTATTAATAAGAAGGTTAAAGACTTTAAGCTTGTTTTTACTAGGGTTCTTATAGGTAACTAGCTTAAAGTTACTATAGTAAAGCTTAGTTATATAGACTTAGTAGACTTTATCCCTTTTAAACTAAGCCTTAATCTCTACTATTAATATAGTAAAATTACTAGTATACTTATAGAGGGTAGTAAAGTAATACTCCTATAGTTTACTAGTAAGTATAACTATAATTATAGTACTATATTAGCTATAATTTATCTCTACTTACGTATAAAAATTAATAAAAATAGGGAGTTTTAAGTTAATAGTCTTATAAGGACTAGTACTATACTTTAATATAGTATTATTAAAGTATAACTTAGTAAGGTTAGTTATCTAATAGGCTATAATTTTACTATCTTTAGTTATTATAGGAAGATTTATAGTAATAGCGCTTATATAGTAACTAGGTTAGTAACTTTCCTTAGGTAGTAGTAGTATAAATTCTATATTAAGGTATAAAGATTCCTTAATAAATAGGGTATCTATACGTTCCCTATATAGTTCTTATAGTAGGCTTATAGTTTTCCCTTAGTTATTTTATAGTATTTTATTTTAACGGTTTAATAGGTATAAAAAATTAAAGTTATTAGTAATCTTATTATAGAAATTATTATCTTTAATTCTCTCTTAGAAGCTTCTAAACTTTTTTATAACTAAGTTAATTATCTCTTTATTCTATATAGGGAAATCCTTATAGTTAATAAGTTTATAGACCTTATCTATAATATTAGAATTACTACTTTTTAAGATCTAGACTCCTTATTCCATAAGAAATTTATAGAATTTAATAAGTAGGTCCTTATCTATAGCGTAAAAATCTTCTCTTAACTACCTACTAAAGATTAAATAGGTACTATCCTAGAGGTTAGCTTTAATTACGTTTGTTTTAGTAAAAATTATTATTCTATAGATAATAATAGCACCTAACGCTTTTCTATAGTTATTACTTAGGAGGTTATTAGGTATCTTATTAATCTATATAATACCCTATAGTTATTTATTAATATAGTAAGCTAGTTTCTTTAGTATTTAAAATATAGCTTTAGGGTTTATAGTCTGTAGTATAGGTTTTAGGGAGATTTACACTATCTTTACTACTTTTAACTAGGATCTTATAGTTCTTACTAATACTTCTTCTACTTTAGACTCTTTATTACTTACTAGTAATATATTTAACTATAGTCTTATAGGGGATTTATCCTCTACTAGGGTTTTTAATAAAGAAGCTTTTAGTACTATTCTACGTGTTACGCTTAAAGTAGAGTTATTACGCTAGGTTTTTATTATTTTTAACTTTACTTATAGGTTACTCTTTAGTAACTATATAAAAGTTAGGTTATCTAATAGTATATAAATTAAGGTGTTTTTTATAGTCTAGAATTAACTTCTTATAGAGTAATAAAGTTATAAAAGGGTGTAAGATAGCTATATATTCTTAGCGTCTTCTCTACTTACTAAGGGGGTAAGTTACTTATTTACTTTAAATTAGCTAATTAGGCTTTTTACTACTATGTTAAGTAATAAGGGGTCTTTTTAGTAAGTAGTATAAAATAATTATAAGTTATATCTGTAAGTGGTTTTGTTACGTGCTTTCTATCTATAGAATAACTCTCTTTAGGCGTTTCTCCTAGTTAAATTATCTCTTTTAGTAAATCCTTACTAATCTATAGTAAATTATAGTAGTAGTTACTATAAAATTAACTACTAATTAGTGTTAGTATATTATAAGGGTTTGTAATATAGTTAACCGTACGTATTAATAGGTAAGTAACGAATAAGGGGTTTTAGTTTAATTATATGTAACTCAGAAGTATAACTATTATAGGCCGCCTAGTTAAATAGGCGGTGAAACACACCGTTAGCTGTAGTGGATACTACGGCTAAACTACAGCTAATAGCTATAGTAGGTTATTAGGGATAAACCTGTTAAACCCGGTGGGTTTAGCGATACTTAGTATTGTAATAATAGTATTTCTAAATATTCCATATATAAAGACCTATATAATAAGTAAATATTTAAGGTTTCTATTATTTCCTATTTAAGACTAGCTTTAAATCTTAAGATATCTTTATTAAATATTTCTATATATACTAACTATATTTATAATATTTATAATATTTATAATATTTATAATATAGATTTTTAGGCTATAGTATATACTTATATAGAGGTTATTTTTAAAAACTATATTAGGTAACTAGGGTTTAAATAGTATTATTTAGCTATATAAATAATCTTAGACTTTTAAGTTATTATATAAGCCTAGGACTAGCGTTATTATAAATATTATAAAAATATTATATTTAATACTCTAATATAAGGTAAGGCTATATTACCTTACTACCTATTACTTAAAGATTTAAAGGATATAGAATATACTCTTATAGGTTTTAGAAACCCTTAGGAAGCTAAAGATATAGCTAGTGTATTTATTCTTAATTACTATTAGCTAAGAGTAGCCTCTAAAGCCTTTAGGGTAATTAAATAGATCCTATATAATTCTATAGTATAGGTAAAATAATCTTTATTCTAATGTTTATTTAGAAATTACTTTCTTTATATAGGTTATCTAGTAGTAAGTATATTCTAGCCTTTAGTAGGCTTTTATTTTCACCCCCTAAGTATTAAAAGTAAGGTGTTTTAAAGCCTTAAGTCTTAGGTGTCTACCTTATAAGTGCTAAAGCTAAGTAGAGTTACTTTATATCCCTTTTTTTTAGTATAATTAGTATATAGGTTTTAATTTTTTAGTAGATAAGGCTACTATAATATTAATAAGGGTAACGTTACTTATAGAAATTTATATAGAAGAAGGGTAGTTAGAAAGAGGCTTATATTTAAAGAAGGTAATATTTACTTTCCTTATAAGCTACTTAACTATAAAGCTATCTAAGTATCTACTATAGTAGAGTGTATAGTTTAGTCTTAAGTACTATATACTAGTCTTATAGAGAAAAGCTTTTAAAATAACGTTAATATAAAAGTTCTTTATATATCTTACGTCTTTAAGAGTAAGATTATAAAGCGTTTTATTATAGCTTTTAAAAGCACCCTTAACTATATATATACCTTTTACTAGAATAAGGTATAAAGTAGTACTAAAGTTAACCTATTTCTTACTACTCTTTAGGATATAAATAAAGCTAGGTTTTAAAAGCGTAATGTTATTTACTAGGTATATAGCGCTATAGTTATTTAGTATAATACTATATAATAAGACGTATAGGCCTAAGTATAAAGTAGTAAAGACGCTATAAGATTACTTCTAAAGAGTAGGTTTATCTAAAGACTAGTTAATTAAAGTAAGGTTAATAATATATACTATAATCTTTAAAAGTATATTATCTTCTATAGGCTTCTCTTTATTTAGCTTAAGGTTTTTAGCCTTATTATTATTTCTTTTATTATTATTATTATTTAGTATAGATTTCTTTTTTTAAAACGTAGGTATAGCTTAAAGCTATCCTTTCTAAATAAGTTTAATTTAGAGGTTAGTATTCTCCTTAGAGTTAATATAGTTATAAATCTATTAAGTAAGTTTACTTAAGACGTTTATAAAGGTAGTAGACTTCCTTATAAGGGTTTTTTCTATAACTAAGTATTTATATATAGGCTAGTAATAAGTATAGCTATATATATATAGGTTATATAAGTCTTTTATTATAAAGTAATATAAGTTATTATTAGATAAGGGAGTAAGGTAACCTACTAAAGTAGTAAAGATCTTATAGCTTCTTCTTCTCTATTTTACTATAAATAAATCTTCCTATAAAACGCTAGCTAGGATTATTATATAGTTATTAGGGTTACTAATAGGTAGGCCTCTAGCTTTACTTTAGATAATCTCTATAAGTTTGTAATTTGCTTACGTTAGGGTAATTTAGCGCGCTACTACTTAAAGGAAGGTTCTAAAAGCAATTAGTCTAGGAGTGTTAGGTATCTTTAGTAGCTTTATATAAAGGTATACGTTTTACTACTCAGAAAGCTAAGTAGTAAGGTTTATATTAAAACCTACTTTATTAATTACTAAAAGGTATTCTTATTAAGTAATTACTTAGAGTATAAGGTCTAAAATAGCGTATTATTATTTAAGGATATATAATACTATATAGAGGCTTATCTTATTTACTATAAGAGCTTCTATCTAGGCTAGCCTTAGAATTATATCTACTATAGTTACTTTAACCTAAATATTAATTATATTAAACGCCTTTTTATATTATCTCTTATTAGTTTTTTTAAAAGTAACGTTAGAGATATACACTTAGTATTTAATTTATACGTTTAGGTTTATTATTTTTAGAGATAAAAGTAGTAGGCTTTATATAGTATTACGTTAGATAATATATTTACTAATTATACTTACTTAGAGTGCGTTAGGGATTTTATCTAAAAATAGTAGTTAACTAGATTTATCTATTTAAAGGCTATCTAGGTTAATATAGTCCTAGACGTATTTTAATTATACTTTAAGTTAAAGAGCTAGATACTATAAAGGCTAATTACCTTAAGACCTAAGCTTCTTAGTAGTTAGTAGTAATAAAGTTAATTATAGAGATATAATAGATTAAGATTTAAGATTAAAAGTAAGAGATAGTTTATTTAAAAGAGGGTTTCTAGCTAAGTAGTGCGTTTTAGATATAGTAGTTTAGAGGTATAATATAAGCTAGGCTTATAACTATTATAGAGTTACTTTTTAAGTAGGAAATAATATAGGAAAACAGCTTAGATTTCTATATATAGGGTTACGTAATCTAAAGCGTAGAAATACATAGACTATATATAGGTCTAACTAGTAGGGAGCTAAAATAAAGTTATTCTAGGTTTTAGAAGAATCCTTATAAAGCTAGTAATACTTATAAAGGCATTATAATAGGTTTATAGTAAAGTTATAGTAAAAGATTACTTTATAGAGGTATATCTTTACTAATCTATTATTACTTTTTATATATACTTTAGCTATCTTATATCCTTTAATTATAATAGGCTTTATACCTACCTAAAGGTAGTCTCTTATAGCTACACTACGTAAGTCTTTAAACTATATAAGGTTATTAAATACGTAATTAGTTACCTCTAAATTAAGTAGTACTAACTCCTTTAGTATATACGTTAGTAGTAAGAAGTAAAAGGCTATAGGCACTATTACTTAGTAGTAACTATATAGTTACTCCCCTTATTAGTAAATCTTTTATAACTTTTCTATAAGATATAGTAAATTATTAAGTTACTTTTTAATTTACTGTTTTTACTACTAAAGTTATAGCTTTTCTTTATCTTAGTAAGGGGGGTACTATTTCTTAAAGATATATTAGTATTTACTTAAGTAGTAAAATCTATTATAGGCTTTATACTTATTACTATAGTGTAATTTATTACTATAGCTATCCTTTTAGTAATATTGTTTTTTATATAGTAAATCTTTATAGTTACTATATAAAACTTTAGTTATAGTAGTTAGGCTAAAAGCTCTATAGTTAGCCTAACCTTAAGGTGTATTATTAATTATAGTTTTAAAAGTCTTATAGGCTACTTTTAGTACTTTACTTTATATTAACTAATTAATATTTATATTAGTAGCTTTTACTATAGTAAACGCGTTTATTTATAATAATAATAGGCTTTACTAAAGGATTTACTAAAGCTTTATAAACTAAAGCTTTAGGTATAGTAAAGTCTTTATTTCTATACACTTAAGAGCTTTATATATATTATTCTACTTAGTTAACTATACTTTAGTTTTTTTCTTTATTATAAGTTATTTTTATATAGCCTTTCTATAGACCTTCTTATATTTACTACTAGCTATTATACCTTTCTTACGTTAGTTAACGCCTATAGTATTTATAAGGTTAGTTATCTATTACATAAGGTTTTTACTAAAGTAGTAGTACTAAGTAAAGAGGGAGTTTATAACTAATTAGTAAATAACCTCCTTTATATTAGTAAATTACTTCTTCTATTTCTTATGTTTTTTTACTTACTTAGTGTATTATACCTACTTAAGTTTAAAGACTTTATAGTCTTTATAGCTAAGGTCTATTAGTTATTTAGCTTTTACCTTTACTAGGATATTTATAGTCCCTAGGGTAGTTATACTAGATTATATAGCTTAGCTACTTAGCCTATTACTTATAATAGGTTAGTATTCCTTATTAAAGTTAGATATCTTAACTTTATATAGTAGTACTAATTTAGTAGTAATTAATAGGTATAAAGACTTTACCTTTAGGTTAATAAACGCCTATATCTTACTATCTTTAGTATAGCTATAGATTTAGTTAATCTATAGTAACTAATTACTTTTTAAGTATAGAATTATTACTTTTTTAGTAGTATCTATTATAATAAAGAGGTACTTTAGCTATTATAGAAGTATATATTAGACTATTAATTATTAAATTTAGTAAGTTATAAGGGTTAAATTATAGTATATTATCTTTTATATTTTTATATATTCTTCTGCCTTATAGCTGAAATTTACCTATAAGGTTATCCCTTAAGGGGTAAATAGTAGTGAATCTGTGGCCTTTTATTGGCCTAATTCCCCTGTAAAGTGGGGTATATTACCTAAAGATTCCCCAGCACTTTGCCGTGTACCACCGTGACATTTCGCCGAATTTAACAGGGATAACCTTATAAGTGAATTTCTGCTATAAGGCAGAGGAACACAGAACAACACACAGGTTAATATACTGCAAATTTACCCCTATAACCTGCTGAATTCAATAACTAACTCCTTTACTTAGTACTACACTAGCCTCTAACATAGAACACGCCAGTTAACTTAGCGAACAACAATTCCATAGCCTAAAGAGGTATTAGTGTCGTCATCACTCTATACCTTTTACGTATTGGTTTCTTAGAGATGCAAAACCTGTTAACTATCTGGAGTGACTGCCCCTTGGCCAGCTAAATAGTACGAGGGCCGAGATGAACCAACTAATACTGACTCGGCAGGTGTACAACCAGCTGGCTTCAGACCTCGGGCATGTCAGTTCTGCGAGCGCAGCATTGGCTGATTATAAGAGTCGATGGGAACGTGGCGTGGGATGGTGTGAATGTTGGGGGAGAGAGATGTCAACATTCGGACTCTACGATAGCAATTAAAACGAATTATTGCCTTTGGTTTTCTGCGACTTTGGACCTGGCGCGAAAGTTATCAGACTTGTTCGCAGTCATCATACGGCATCACACGTAATCCTCATTCCTACGCCCGCGAAGCCCCCATTCACGATGAGACCCTCGGCCCTGTCCATCATGCTCTCGTGCGCCACCGTTGCGGCCGCGGCCGCGACCACCAACGAGACGGCCCCCGAGCCGGTCGTCCCCAACGTCGTCCAGTCCACCTGGGACGGACGGTGCTTCTACCCGACGCCGGACGCGGCTTTTGACCTCGAGACCTACCTCGGCCGCTGGTACCAGGTCGCCGGCACCCGCGCGCCCTTCACCGCCGGCTGCAAGTGCATCTTTGCGCAGTATTCTCTGAATGTGAGCGATCCCGAACACCGGCCGTGAGCACCCGGGTCTCGGGACCCAAACATGGCTGACTTGAATGCAGGACAATGGCACCGTCAAGGTGAACAACACCTGCGAGGCCGGCGACCGCGCCATCAACATCCTCGACACCGCCGCGCCCGCCGACCCGTCGTACGGGGCCAAGGGCGTCCTCCGCGTCCAGTTCCTGGGCCAGCCGGGACCCTCGTGCGCCGGTCCCAACTACATTGTCCAGGGTGAGTGGCGGTGGTGTCCGTCCACCTGGGAAACCGAATATTCTCGAACCTTTCCGTACTGCGCATTGTTTGCTGACCACATGGTTTCCTTGCCGTACCCCGCAGATTACACCCCAGACTTTGCGCTCGTGCAGTCCAACAACTTCACGACGCTGTTCGTGCTCAGTCGCCAGCAGAACCCGGAAGAGGCCGTCCTTGACGTAAGTCGAAACCGAACCCGGCACAGACCGCTTGTCAAGCAGCCCAAGAGGACGGGGGGAAGAGACTTCTTGACAAGAGGAAGCGAGTTGCACTAATACTAACCACAACCAATCCTGACAGGCCTGGATCGCCCGCGCCGGCCAGCTCGGTTCAAACCTCAAAGACGTTGTCAAGACGGACCAGACGGCCTGCAAGTTCACCTGAGACGCGGGGGAGCTCTCCAGATGCAGCGCCAGCACCGCTTCTGGAGGGGCCCGAGAAATCCGTGCCTGGCGCTTGGCCAGGAACGGCAGAGTTGGGGTGAGACCGGGGGACCTGGGAGGCCCAAGAGCAGCCATCAAGCACGTTCCGATAGGTACTTTGGATTAGCCACGTGAACAGACGCGCAGGAAAAGATATGGAAAATATGTTCGAGTTACCAAAGGCTGCCGATCCGTGATACGGCAATAGTATGACATTTATGGGTGGGCTCGAGCCTCCGCATAGATAATTGAGGCACCCCTCGGAGCTCTGCAGCTGCATCGAACCATTGGCCAATGGATATCTATGAAAGGGGGGGTGGGGGGTGGTTACACAGAAAACCTTGAGAGCTCAACTCAGCTCAGCTCCCGAAGCAGCTTCTCATTGCTTTTTTTGACTTTGGAGCTTGGAAGCTGTAGCTCGACACGCTCCATTGCATTAGTACGATCCTAAAAAGGTAGTACTAGTGCGACCCAGTCTCCCCTCTCCCAGCTATTTTGTGCCACTTATGCAAGGGGTTCCTATGACGACATTACCCATCACCCGAGACATCATGACGGGGTGGCCGCGTGCGGTCTGTGGTTTGTGTGAACGCATCTGTGGGCACACAAACACACCACTTTGCTGGTTCCTGTGGGAGGAGAGAGACGGAGGGCTAGGCCTGGAGCTAGAACGGGCCAAAAGGTACGCAGCCGAGAAGGGAATGGAGTAAACTGAATTGAGTTTGCCTCAAATAGCTGCTGGGTCCCTCACGCGAGAGCATTCTGACCTTGAGATTGCTTCTTTTTCACACCGTAAACCGTGCTACTATCTACTACCGCTTCATCAAGCCCGCAACAACACCAAACAACCCACCAACGCGACGCTCACTAAGATACCATAAGCATACATACCCCCCCACGTTCAGTAAGCCACAAATATGGTCAAAGGCAGGGAAGAGGTCGTCTCCGAGTTCAACGAGTACGTCAACATGACGGCCGACGAGCTCGAGTCCTGGCTCAAGTCGGACGACTCCAACAGCGCCGGCTGGCCAAAGGACGACGGCGAGGGCGAGGGCGAGACGGTCGGGCACGACAGCGGGCGCAAGATCGTCGAGATCCTCCAGGCGAACCCCGAGAAGAAGGAGGACGAGTACACGGACGACCAGGTCGAGCACATGCGCAAGGTCGTGGCGTACTGGTGAGTTTTCCCCGTGGCGGAGAGTCAGGCACACGGGTTCTAATCAGATGAGACAGCAAGCGCCACCTCGCGCAAGAGTCCAAGTCGAACAGCGAAAAGTCGCCCGAGGATGTGAAGAAGACCAAGTCGTATGCGTCGCTGAAGAACTGGGGCCACGACATCCTCGAGGCCCAGGGCAGGGAAGGCGGCGCAGACAAGTCGAATGCGAAGTCGAACGGGAAGTCGTCCAAGAAGGAGGAAGAGGGAGAGGGGGAACAGGAGGAGGAGGAGAAGGAAGAAGAAGAGGAGGATGTTGTGGAGGTTGATGACGGCGAAAAGGAGGAGGCCGACGAGGAGGTCGAGGAAAAGGCCGGCGACAAGCGCAAACACGCAAGCGACGAGAACGGGACCAGCAAGAAGCGGCAGACGCGCCAGGGCGAGGGCCAGGCCGCCGAGAAGTCGGAAGAGAACGATGACGAGGAGGAAGAGGCGGCCGACGAGGAGGATGACGGAGAGGAGATGGACGAGGGCGGCGACGACGACGGCGAGGAGGCCACCAAGGGACCCAAGAAGGGCGACACCGTCAGCTGGAACTGGGGCAACGGCCAGCCCGAGGGCAAAGTCCTCGACGTCAAGGGCGAGAAGTGAGTGCAACGACGACCACCGCGACGCGGGGGTTTCCAAGGGGACGAGCGAGGGGCTAACACGGTCAATGTAGGACGACCATCGAGACGAAGAGCGGCAACGAGGTGTCTCGCGACGGAAAGCCCGACGATCCGGCCGTGGTGCTAGACGCCGGCAAGTCCAAGGCCATCAAGCTGGCACACGAGCTGAACGAGTCGTGAGCTGTAAGGGGGGATGTGTATGACTTTTGCGTGGACGTAGACGCAGACGCGGTGGTTGTATGGTTCGAGGGGCTGTGATAGTATGGGTATGGGAGAACATGTTGTAGAACAGTTGGGATTGAGGCGACCTGATGATCTGGTACCACCGATCAATGAGGTTGCAGTTAGGATTACCATGTTTTGCCGTTTCATCATTATATACCAAACTTCTCTACAAAACCACTTTTCGTGACAACCGTCTTCGTCACTTGGAACTTGTTGGGTCGTAACACAAGAGCCCTGCCCAAAGTTACATTCAGGTGAACAACATACTAAAAGACTAAATACCTGGGGCGGAAGCAGCGAAAATTCACAGCGTACTAACGGGTTGCACATACATGGGGAAGTCTTATTCATCGCATGAAACCAAGAAGGGCTACTAAGACAACTGCTTCGCTGCTTCGCAGGATGACTGTACAGAAAGAACCACGTTTCTAACCATTTCAGAGTTGAAACTTCAAAATGCTCTAACCAGATTTGCTCCACACCGCAGAAATTTACATTGTGATTTTTTCAATATACTTAATCATTTCGTCTTCTACCAACGCCCCCTTTTGGGGATCGTAAACCTCATCAACGTTCAAAGCCTGGTCAATCTCCTCTTTGGTAGGAACAGGTTGACGCTCGTAAATAACGGCCCCATCCTCGATGGAATGCGGAATGAATGCCGAAACATTCGTAGTGATTGGCGTCGCGGCTTCCCGGATGCCCATGCCCGCGGCCTCTCCATCTACCATCCAGATTCCGAGCACGGGATAGTGGGAGTTACCGTCTGCGTCCTTGAACTCGGGCGGCAAAGCGAGCTCCTGGACCACATAGCCTTCTTTCCCGTAGCCGTCGTCGGACGTGTTCTGGATCACCTTGCCGTTTTCCTCCAGGGTGATGCCGCTGCCCTCGCGGGAGAAGATTGGCTTCCGCGCGTATTTTGTGAGTGATGCTGGAATATCTTCATCTCCGAAATATGTTGGCAGGAGCCATTTTGAACGCTCGTCGTCCTTGAAGAGGGACCACAGGACGGCCAAGAGCGCCTTGTTGCTCCACAGCATCTTGTATGGCGCCTCAATCCAAATAGTGCCATCACTGCTGCCCATGTCAGTGAAACAAACTTTTCCGGCTTCTTCCTCGACCATGTATTCCCATGGGTAGAGCTTGAAGACCACGTCGAGATGGTTGCCTTTGAGGTCGTGGAAGCAACCGTCTTGTACCGAAATACCAATTTCTCCCATACTTATAGCTTTGGTGTCCCACCCTGCCATTTGACAAGTCTCCATCAGGACCATGCAGTTCATGACGTCCTCGCCAGTCTCATCGGAGTCGCAGGTTGCGAAGTAGACGGTGGGCTTGTAGCCAAGTTTCTCGTCGATAAGCGTCATGTTGCGCTTCCAGGCTTCGACCAGTCTTTCACTGATGCTGTTGAATTGGTCGTTTCCGCAGCCCGTCTGCTCGAGCCACATCCATTGTATATAGGCGCTTTCGAGGAGCGTTGTTGGTGTATCTGCGTTGAACTCGTAGAATTTGGGTGAGCGTAGTCGTGGATCCGGATGCTGGAGCCCTCCAAAGCAAACATCAAACCGTCCATAGACGCTGCCCCAGGCCGGCTCGCGGTTCCAAGATTCCGTGATCTGCTTGTATGCGAAGTCGGGAATTGCCATCTTTTTCATCATGTCCGGGTGGTCGACGAGGTAGTCAGCCGCCTCACAGCACATGTCAAACATGTCTTTGGCGGCTGTTTCGAGGAGTGCAACCTCTTCTTGAGTGAAAGAGTAATACCGGTCGTCTGGCCAGTAGTGTTCTGACCCGTTGGGTCCGATGGCGTCGGCGTAGACAAGGCCCTGGCTTTGCACAAGGCGTGTAGCGTCCGGCCTCTTCTCTACAGGAACTCGTCGCATTGTGATCTGCTTGCGTTATCCGACTGCACGATGATGGAGTTGTCGGGAAAAGGAGCGAAATGGTATTTGGGATGGAAGGCGGATGTTGTCTTGACGGACGCTTTTTCTCAAACACGTAATATGTTACAAGGAGTCCTTGCTGTGTCGGCGGACTTTGACTTTGTCCGGCATTTACAGATGCAACGGATAAAAAAAACCCCCAATTAAGTACTTAGTAAGATAGGTGGCTCCGTACTGAGTAGTGATGCTAACAGCCTTACGCATGCAGGGGTCTGTTTACGCTGGGATGCTTGATAGTATGCTTAGTCTGTCATTATACTCGTGACAGCTAGAAAGCTACTGGTATCAATGTTACCACTTGGGTAGAGACGTGCGTTATGTAAGTTTCGGGCTCCCCGTTCTCATTTTAAGGGGGGGTCTTATCCAAGGTCATCTGTTATGGCAAAAGTGGAACCACGGTTACAACTGCAGATAGGTATTGCACTTCTCTATTTTAGGAGGAAGAAAACAATGACGGCGATAACACCAACGATAACGAGTCAAGTTCCTCATGACGCACCTTGTGGGGAAACGGGTCAGATCAGCGGAGTAACTGATTGTAAGCAGATTGATGCTCACACATTACCATATGTACCAGTAAGCCGGATGATTGCGTGAGATGCTGATTACGGTTACAGTTACCTGGCAGTGCCTAACTACATCGATAGACTGTGAACTCTGTTGATGATCTAAAATGTATATGTATGGTATATGGTATATATGGCTGCAAAGGCAAAACTCCAAGAAGGTCGGAGATCCAGGCTCAACGCTGCCTGCCCCTTTGTAGCAGTGTAACAAGTTATTACCCTAAGCTCTTGAAGATCCATCCACATAAACAGACTCTCTCATACCGTTGCGAACATTTAGCCACCGCGACCACCTCCACCGCGACTACTGCCACCACCTTCACCTCCACCGCCACCACCGCGACCACTGCCACCGCGACCACTGCCACCGCGACCACTGCTACCACAAAATAAACAACTCCGGCCGCGGCCGAACCAACCGATAACAATCGCCCCTCCTACAAACGCACCTCCCCCTCCCATGCGGCCAACATTGTCGTCATCTTTGCCACAGGGATAGTCATCACGCGCTACCAAACTCCTGGGGGTTTGGGGAGCGGGAGCATTTGATGGCGGCGGATATTTTGCGTTCTGGCGCAGAACCACATTGGAGGCATCATAGACGTTGATTTCTGGTTCGACTTGGGTGCCTAGGGCTATGTCCGTGACGTTCTTGTTAAAGACGAAGAACTGTCCGGGGGCCGGGGCGCCCTTGCAACTCTCATCCGGGACGACGGCGCGGTCGGCGCCGGCACAAAAGACCTTGGCTTCGGATATGCGCGCGAGATAGAGCGCCGCGGCAGCTTGTAAGCCTGGCAGGGCAGAGCGCTTGCTTTTCATAGCGACGACGGCCGACTTGGTGCAATCTGGAGGGGTGACGATCTGAAGGGATGGAGAACTAGTTGGTGGCTAACGATGAGTGAGTGAATGCCGTTTTTGAGAG
The DNA here is from genome assembly GCA_034509685.1 of Colletotrichum cereale. Taxonomy (NCBI): domain Eukaryota; kingdom Fungi; phylum Ascomycota; class Sordariomycetes; order Glomerellales; family Glomerellaceae; genus Colletotrichum; species Colletotrichum cereale. Next base: position 62,080 of record JASUDE010000070.1, on the reverse strand, counting down.
AGAGAGAGAGACAGGAGCGAGCAAGGCGTGATGTGTGGATGGTTCTCAGGTCCAGAGATGAGTACTTTTATGCTTCCTGGTGGGTTGCTATGTGACCTTGAGAGGTCTACAGGCGCATAGTAGGCTTGGCGCATATTGCAATTAACGCGAGGAAATATGCAGGACCACCTTTACTGCACTGCACCTACATAGTGATTCTACATACAACAACATCTTTGTTTAAGAGAAAGAGAGTCAAGGTGTAATAGTTATGATTTCTATAGTATTTCTCATTACTTTATAACTCTAATCTCCGTCTAGTCACAAAGTTATATCTATTTGAACCAGGAATTTGATTTTTACAAAGTAATTGAAAAAGTAGTCTTCAAGGTACAATAAGGCAGTGCACGACTTAGTATGATGCGCGACTCATGATGCATGTACGTTAATATAAATATTTTTCATTAACCTGTACAACTCAGTGCTTTTCTTAGTGCTTTTCTTGGTTAAGCCAAGTAGTTTTGTAGAGTAATAACATAACTCATAATCGGCGTGATCTACAAACAATCTGGGAAAACCTACTGCTTTTACTCTATATAACTTCTACTGCGCAAGCCCGGTGTTCGTCCATCCATCTGCACAGATTCTTTTCTTCTACGGGATCAGCCCTCTCTCTAGCCTAGCATTTGAATTAAAGCAAGATACCCACTGTTAGCAGCGATCCATCCTTTTTTTTCTTCTTTTTTTTTCTCGCTATACACCTTGCTAATAATCACCTAGATGCGTTTGTCCACGATACAGGTAATGGCGACAGCTATTGCTGGCGCCCTCAGCCAGGGTTTTATGCCCTGTATTGAAACGGAGCCTACCGGTGACGCAATCACTGGGTTCAACTACGTTAACGAATGCGGCACGTGGGCATGGATGGGCGAGGACAACGGCGTCGATGTCAGCATCCAGGGAGACTGTTCTCTGAGACAAAACTGGCCCAACGATCAAGGCGTCTCGTACGTTTGCATTCAGATGTCCACGGACCCATCTATCGTTGGGACTGTTCAGAACAAGTGTTTCTGGGCTCCCGACAGCAGCACCAACAACACAGTATGCCAACTCCCGAGTTCCCATTGCCCAAACATTGTCAACGTCTGGGGCTGGCCCAGGGATTCGCCTCCCGAAGCTAGTTTGTGGAATTAAAAACAGAGCGGACGATATTAGCCATACTACTTTACTCCCTACTAGTAGTAGTATATACGCAACCTGTTTACAACTCCTCAACCTTCTGCGCACCGTCAGGGCCCGCGGCGGCCTTGGTCTTCTGGAACCTGGTGACGGGGTCCTTCTGCGCCTCCTTGACCTCGTCCCAGAACCTCTCGCCGTTCTCCCTGTCGTCCTTGAACAGGTGGTCGATGACGAGCCTCTTGGGCGTCTCGCCCATCCACTGGAAGAGGGAGAAGTCGCGGAACTCGTCGGCGCGGAAGATCTCGAGCATCTCGATGGGCTCGTCGCCAATGTTCTCGACAAAGTGGCCCATGTTCTTGGGCACGATGCCGACGTCGCCGGGGACGTAGTCAAAGGTGCGCGCGGTGCCCTCGGCCGCGAAGATGGTGACGCGCGCCCGGCCGGCGATGAAGAAGGACCACTCGTCGGCGTTGGGGTGCCAGTGCATCTCGCGAAGCGCCCCGGGCTGGATGGTGAGGTGCGCGGCGGCGACGGTCTTGGAGATGGGGAAGTTGTTGGAGTCGGTGATGCGCACCTCGCCGCCCGACGTCCGCTCGGGCGTCTGCTCGAGCATGCGGTGCGTGAAGTTGAAGCGCGACTTCTTGGCGTGCTTCCCCGTCGGCCGCTCCTCGTCGATCGGGCCCGGGAGGCTGCCCTGGAAGATGTACTTTTCGCTCTCGGGGAGGTGGTCGAAGACCTCGGGTTCGAGGTGGAAGTTTTCGGCGATGACGGACTTGGGGGTATGGGCTGCGGCGTGTTAGTTGGGGTTTAATAAGTCTATGAGATGGTTGAAGGAAGACGGGCGTATGATACTAGTTCGAATGTGAGACTGTATTAATAAAGAGACAAAGACTTACCCAGCCAGTCGGAAAGAATAAATGTTGATTCCTCGGAGAACCGGCCGTCGTCGAAGATGAGGAGGAACTCGGTGCCGTTGGGACTCAGTCCCTGCAGCGAATGCGGCACGCCCGAGGGGAAATACCACAGGTCTGCGTTTCAAAGCGAGCGTCAGCAACTGCGGTGTCTTTACATGTATCTTTACTCGAACTGGCCAAGCACGGGGAATACCGACCTCCCTTCTTCAAGTCGTCCATGAAGTTGCCGCCCTCGTAGTCGAGCGCCGTCACGCGGACCTCGCCGTCCAACACGTACGCCCACTCGGCCTCCTTGTGCCAGTGCAGCTCGCGGATGACGCCCTCGCCGAGACGCATGTTGACGCCGGCGAGCTCGATGCTGGTGGACAGCTCGCGGACGGTCGTTTGCCGTGTCCAGCCGCCTTCCTGTCATGGGCAATGCGTGTTAGTCGGGGTGGCAGGGGGACTTAGATAGGAGGGGGAAGGGCTCAATTGAGTTGACAGAGTGCCAAAAATCGGTACAGTTCTGCTCAAGAAAACAAGACAAAAAAAAAAAACCCGTACCTCGATCCGGATGTGCGAGTCGGCGAAACTCCATCGCATGTTGGGCATGTTCCCCTTGTCCGTCGACGGCGGGCGCACGAGGTCCGGGTTCTGGCGGGCGCGCTCGGCGTTCCAGGGCCCCAGGACGGAGGCGCCGAGGCCGTTGCGGAAGGGCAGCGGGTCGAGGCCGTCGCCGACCGAGTCGACGGCGCCGTCGTTGGGGTCCCGGAAGCCCGGCGTGTACGGGTTGCCGGTGCTCTTCTTGCGGTAGCTCGCGGGGATGTCCATGCCCCGGCGGAGGCGCTCGCGCGGGCTGTCGTAGTGCGGCGCCGCCGAGCACAGCTCGCTGACGGACGCCCAGAGGAGGAGCAGCTTGGCCGCCGTCGTCGGCCGGGTGAGCTGCATGATGATGGAGACGGTGTGTGACCGTGGACCGAGAGGAGGAATGTGAGGCGCCAAGAAGGATTCTTGTGGCAGTGGGAAGAGATGGGAGGCAACTGAGGCTCTCTCTCTCTCCGAAAATGTGTGAGATAATCAAAGACAGTATGTAGCAACAAGAGTCTACGATAATCTTGACGGCTAGAGCTGTGACGCCGGGAAAGAGGAAGCGATTATATACTCGCTTCTCGGCCTCATATCATCCGTCCTGTCCATGCCATTGCCTTGACCTCTTCCCTCCCCTAGCCATCCCCTCGGCCTCGCCATGTCGTAGCAACCCGGGTTGTGGTGCGTAAACATTGGAGCTTACAAAGGCGCAAAACGACGCAGTCATCAGCGCATCACATCATCACCCGCTCGTCGATGCAAGCCAGGCATGCACCGCATCTGCCATACGACACGCACACCGGCCAATACGTTGACCACACACATGCCGAACCCCCGAGCCCCAAGCTATCCCCCCTTAGAGCTCTAGCGTCAAGGGGTTCTCTACCTAAAGCTCCTCCCCCTCACTGGCCGAGACGCGGCAGAGCGATGAGCGTACCCTGTAGGCTGTAGGTCCACTAGGCATCCCGCCATGCGGGGACGAACCAGCCAGGGCAACGTTCCCCAGTGATA
>JASUDE010000070.1:3813-58420 GCA_034509685.1 Colletotrichum cereale | reverse complement strand
GAGTAACTGACGTGCGCCGGACGAACCGCTCTGTCTCGCTGGTGACCCTCTCTCTCTCTGTCTCTCTCTCTCTCTCTCTTTTCCATTGATATGATAACCCCGGCAACTCCTGCGAGCCTTCTCCCCCCCCCCCATTGTCGTTTGCCCCGACATTGAGCGAGTAAACTCTGACCATCTGCAGCTGCGCCATGACGCAGGTTTTCCCGCCGATTGAGCTTAACTCCAACGTAAGCTCCAGAGATCTTTCCCTCGATTGGACGGGGGATATGTCGGAGATCCTAGACCGAGAGTGGAAGCTCTTCCACCCCCCTACCGGGTTTCACCTCTCTACAGCAGTGTGCTTCTGCACACATCATCTCATCCCTTCTTCTGTCTGTTGTTTATCGACGTCGGGGGGCTTCTCTATTGGTTCCTCTCTCCTCGTACCGTCGCTGTCCTCCCCTCTTTGACGCATACCCATCCCACCGTCATCCCCGATGCCCGATGCCACAGACGATGCGCCCGGTAATTGACATGGCGCTTGAACCGTCGCCGAGAGCGGGGGGATTCGCGTTTCTTGGCCTGCTTCGGCATTGCTATCCGCCCTCGGTCCATATAAACCAGGCTGGGGATGCAGCAGAATCCGAAGTACCTTTATTTATATACTAGTTCGTAGTGAATTCTTTCTTTCGCACAAGCCGAAGCATTGCGCGTCGTGTGCCGCCAAGAAGCCTCATCAAGGTCTCGTCTCTTCTTCCCACCGTCGCGGCAAACTCTTCCGAGTACACGCAGTGTTAAGCATCCACAAACTTCCGTCACCAAACGTCACCTGGGCAGAGCTGTTCGGCGATCCCTGTTTCGTTTTCATTCAGTAGCGAACCACCCGGGGAGGGAGGACCTTTGTGCTCGGGTTTCCTCGTCAATCTACCGCTGCAATCATCCCAAGAGGTTCGCGATCCGACACTCTGTAAGGACCCATCGTTGGAACCAAAGAAAAAAACCATCGGCCCAACATGACCACATCCGATGGCAACTACGGCTCCGTAACCAACTCGGTCCGGGCGGTCAACGGCGCCTCCCGCGCCCCCGCCGACGAGGAGCAGCCTCTCCTCGGCCGGGGCAGAAAGCCGGCGTCCGGGTCCCTCCGCGAGAAGCTGACGACGGACGTCAAACGCGACTGGGCCGACCTGGTCTTGCTCGCGTGCTACATCATCACCGGCCTGCTCGACAGCTCGGCCATCTCCATCTGGGGCTCCTTCGTGTCCATGCAAACAGGTAAGAAGACGTGACACCCTGAGTATCCGTATAAACTCTCCCACACTCATACTCATCCTCGACCAGGAAACACCGTCTACATCGGCCTCGGCCTCGCCGCGCCCACCGAGTCGACCCGCTGGATCAAGTCGGCCACCTCCCTGGGGTCCTTCTGCCTGGGCTCCTTCTTCTTCAGCCGCTTCCACCGCCTCTTCTCGCCGAAGCGCCGCTGGGTGCTCTGCGCGTCCTTCGCCGCGCAGGCGCTGCTCTGCGTCGCCGCCGCCGTCCTCCTCACCGTCGGGCCCCGCGCCGGCAAGGACGAGGTCTCGTGGAGCGTGCTCGTGCCCATCGCCCTCATCGCCTTCCAGAGCTGCGGCCAGGCCGTCACGAGCCGCGCGCTGCGGTACAACGCCCTCACCAGCGTCGTGCTGACGAGCATCTACTGCGACCTCTTCTCCGACCCCGGCCTGTTCGCCCCCGCCAACGCCGAGCGGAACCGCAGGGTCGGCGCGCCCGTCCTGCTGCTCGCCGGCGCCGTCCTGGGCGGGCTGTTCGCCCACAGCTCGCTCGGCATCGCCGGCGCGCTGTGGACGGCGGCCTTGCTCAAGTTCCTCGTCGTGTTGGCATGGTTCTTCTGGCCTGGCGAGGCGGCCTCTGGGGAGGAGGAGTAGTGGGAGGATTGCGCGCGGCAAGCTGCAAAAGGGGACGGCCAGCTAGTTGGTCTTTGGTGCCAAGATGGATCTGCTCTGTTGGGCATCATGGCTCTGGAGCAGAATGCCACCATAGAAATCGACCAGTCGGATCACGAGTTAAAAGTCCCGTCAAATGCATCAACGAATGTGCGGTGTAGGTCCCTCGTGATAAGCCAAAGGTCTCTCCATCAGAGGGAGCTTTCTTGGCGGATGTGCATAACTCTAATAAGAAGAGGCGGTTTCGGGGCAGACAATTGTAAGCTTTTGTCAAAACGAGTCATTGGAGTATATGCAAGAGGCCAATATGTTATCCGTCACCCTGACTGACTTCTCGAATACTGATACTGCATCATTCACACATATCGCGGACCTTGTGTGCCATGTGCACCCCCGCCGTTAAATGAGATGACCCCGGCCTGGCCCTTGATGGCTAGCCACACGGCGGGACTACTGGACTGGCTAAGAAAGCACAGCTTATACACAAACAAACAGTCGCGCTGATACACAACGCGGGCATACACCGTAGTGTTGTCCGCTCCGCACTGCTGATTCGCATCCTGGAGGAACGGATCCTCTTCGGTGTCAGCAATTAGACTGAAAACCCGGATCCCCGGACCCGGTTATGTATGCCAGGCCAGGTCCCGACCTTGGCCAATCGCCGCGGCTTAATTGCCAGGAACCACCATAAGACCGGCTCTCGAACCAACCTAAACCGGGTGAACCTGGCACGTCGGCCCTTGTACCAGCGGGGTATAGCAGCTGCAGTCCTCGTGTAGAACGAGCACGGATGCCTGTCAACTTGTCAAGTGAGAAAGTTTGGGGCGGTTTATATGGCGTGAGCTTCCCTCCCGTCACCGCCGCCTCGACTTCCACGTCCTACATCTACTTCGTGCCAGTGTTGTCCTTCACCGCGTGCCGATCAGGATGGAACTGCCAGCTCTCGCCGGCACGGTGCTCGCCGTCGTCGTCGTCGGCTGTTGCCTCCTGGAATCGTACTTCTTCCTCACCCACGACCCGCGGGAACCCGCGTACATCCGGCCCAAGGTGCCGCTCATCGGCCATGTTCTCGGCCTCAACAAGTACGGCGCCGGGAAGTACTTTACAAAGATCGGGTGAGGCCCCCCCCCCCCCCCTCTCTCTCTCTCCTCATTTCTCTCCCTCCTCATCTCTCACCCAGCCGCGTTGTCCCGTACGCCGTCTCGTCCTCTTCAATAATCGATATTAACTCCCCTGTCAGAGCGCAGGCCAAGCGCAAAATCTTCTCCACGCCCATCTTCAACTTCAAGTTCTACGTCATCGAGGACCGCAAATTCTTCTCCGCCATCCAGCGCAATGCCAGGACCATCTCCTTCGCGCCTTTCGCGGTCAAGGCCAGTCGGAACTTCAGCGGCAGCAGCGAAGAGGCCGCGCGTCTGCAGGACCACCTCGAGGGCGGAGCCGGGGCTAAAGAGTTCGACAGGGTCCAGCGCGCGACGCTGGCCGCCGGCCCCGACCTCGACGACCTGAGCTACACCGCCACCCAGGTGAAGCTCGACATGGTCGAGGCGCTGCTGCACGACGCCGGGCGATCGCCCGACTCGGCCGTCCGGGTCGATCTCTTCGCGTGGGTCCGGCGCGTCGTCGTGATGTCGACGACGGAGGGCATGTTCGGGCCCCTGAATCCGTTCAAGAACCCGGAGCACGAGGCCGACTTCTGGTAAAAAAAGAAAAACCTAATGGGAACCCCGAAGACGGACGGACGGGTACAAAAAAAGCGGTAATGCTGACTTGTGGCTGTGTGTGAACAGGACATTCTGCGACAAGGCCCACGTGCTTCTCGGCGACGGCGGCGGCTTCATCGCCAACCTCCTGGCCAAGGAAGCAGTGCAGGCCCGCGACCGCAACGGCCAGAGGTACGAGGAGTACATCGGCCTAGGCGGGCTCGACAAGGCGTCGGGCCTGATCAGGGGCCGGTCGCGCGTCATGGCGGAGAACGGCGTGCGGGAGCGCGACATCGGCCGCAGCAACGTCGGCTTCGACCTCGCGATGCTCGCCAACTACGTGCCAACGACCTGGTGGGCCGTCTTCGAGGTCTTCTCCCGTCCCTGGCTCGTCGAGGCGATCCGGGAGGAGGTCGGCAGGGCCGTCAGGAAACAGGACGGCGGCGGCCTCGTCCTCGACATGGCCGTGCTGAGGTCGTCGTCGCCGCTGCTCCTGTCGTCGATCCAGGAGGCGCAGCGGCTGCACACGATCCACGCGCACATCCGCGAGGTGCTCCGCGACACGACGGTGACGGCGGACGACCGCGCGCATCTGCTGAAGAAGGGCAACTACGTGCAGCTGAACGCGGTGCCGGTCCTCCGCAGCGAGGAGACGTGGGGCCCCGACGCGGCGTCTTTTGACGCGTACCGGTTCGTCAAGATGAAGAGGAGGGCCGAGGCGCCCGGGGTGGCGACGCCGGGCGACCTGCCGCCGCACTCGTTCCCGGTCTGGGGGGTGGCACCGCACATCTGCCCGGCGCGGTGGTTCGCGACGGGCGGCGCGATGGCGCTCATCGCGCTGATGGCGCTCGAGCTCGACATCGAGGCCGCGCCGGAGGCCAGGGGCGAGGGTCCCGCGGGGCGCGAGTGGAAGACGCCCGAGGTCGGGGGCGTCTTTGTCGCGTTGCATTCTCCCGCGGGGCCGGTTCCGGTCGTGGTGCGGCCGAGGAAGGGGTTCGAGGGCAAGGTTACGATCGAGACGGGGACTCCTGGGACGAGACTGCAGCTGTCCGTGGGATGATGGCGTGGGAAGAATAAGATACATGCTTGATTAGATACATCCTATAACTATACAGGAGCCACTTTGTTCCGTGCAACTTTGAGGGAGCTTGCATATTTGTCTTTAGTCTTTAGAGAGGCTTTTCGTGAAGATAAGGTCAGTCTTATTAGCGCCATATCTGAGAGAGTTGAGTCTGAACTACAAGTACAAGATATATATATATATATATACATCTATTCTTGCTCAGTGAGTAGGAGAAAGATGATGGTGGGAAATACTTCTGGTCTTGTCCGAGTGACCATGGCCGTTTGGTCAACCAAACTCGGTGGAAAAAGACTCGGTGCTCGATCCGTGTTCTCGGTTCTCCCAAACGTCAACTCTTCCAACTCGGAGTCTCAATATCTCGTTGCCACATACTAGAGAGATATTTTTGTAGCTTTTATACTCTTCACCGGCAAACAGAGAGATGAGCAAAGCAAAGGACAGATCTCTACTGTTCATAAAGGTAATGTTCGTTATCCATCTGGGTAAAGCCCAGTGTAATAGCTATCAGGATCCGAGTCGAACGGCCCCTCCGACCTTCTTGATTCGGCCAAGTGCCATTTGTTGTTCCCCCCTCGGGCCCCCATAGCAACCGACTTCGGACCGGATAAGATAAGATAAAAATGATTAGATAAGCACAGGTACCCGCATCGTAGTCGACTCATTCACTGGGACCAATCAGGCGGCGGGTTTTTGCATCATGTACGTATCTCGCCTCGGTACCTACACACGCTAGGTACCTGAGTGGATACGTAAATACGTACCTCGAGCTCCACCTAGGTAGTGCATGTACGTACCCGCGCCGGTTCCTGGGGAAGCTCTAACGAGTAGGTAGCTGTCTTCAACCTTCCACCTTTCACCCTTTTACCTTCCATCTTACACCTCACACATCCTCCCGCACCATCTCCGACGCTCTCGACTATCTTTCTCCCTCCCGCGCCTACAAATCTATCCCAAGACCACTGTTACACGGTCTGCGAATCGCGCCATTGCAATTGGTCCAAGCCAATGAACCGCTTCCTCCTGACCGACTCTAACAGCGCCGCCGTCCAAGCTTCGCATCCCCTCGACGACTCGCCCGTCATGACCAAACACACCCCCGAATCCCTCCGCACCCGCGTCTCCTCGCTCTCCCTCCGCCTCCAAGCGATGGAGGCCGCCGAGGCCCTGTCGCGCTCCCAGTCCCCCGCCCTTCCCTCCTCCTTGTCCGCCTCCACCACGCTGCCCTCCTCGGGCCGCGGCGCCGCCCCGGCTCCGACTCCTCCGGCCTCGACCTCGGCCTCCAAGACCTTCCTCATCGCCGACATGGACGGCCGCTCTCCCGCCGAGAACCCCGTCTGCGAGGCCTGCTGGAACGCCCTCCGCTACAGCGAGGTCAAGCAGACCACCCGCGCCCCCCACCCATCCGCCTGCCGCCTCTGCGCCGTCGCCGCCGGCAAGCCCGAAGCCTACACCAAGCCCTTTGTCGACTTCCTCTGCGAGAACCCCACAATCTTCCACACTGTCGCCCACTTCAAGGACAAGCTCGCCGCCGCCGGCTTCACCGAGCTCCCCGCCCGCGACAGCTGGGCCGACAAGCTCCAGCCCGGCGGCAAGTACTGGACCACCCGCAACGGCTCCGCCCTCATCGCCTTCACCGTCGGCAAGGCCTATAAGCCCGGCAACGGCGTCGCCATGATCGCCGGCCACATCGACGCCCTGACCGCCAGGCTCAAGCCCGTCAGCACGAAGCCCACCCGCGCCGGCTACCTCCAGCTCGGCGTCGCCCCCTACGCCGGCGCCCTCAACCAGACCTGGTGGGACCGCGACCTGTCCATCGGCGGCCGCGTCGTCGTCCGCGACGAGTCCACCCACAAGACCACCACCCGCCTCGTCCGCCTCGACTGGCCCATCGCCCGCATCCCCACCCTCGCGCCTCACTTCGGCGTCGGCATGATGGGCCAGAACAACCCCGAGACCCAGGCCGTGCCCATCATCGGCCTCGACTCTTCGTCCGACGACGCATCCGCTGCCGCCGCCGAGCCTCTCGGCCCCAAGGGCGCCTTCGTCAACTCCCAGCCCCCGAAGCTCGTCAAGCTCATCTCCCGCGAGCTCGGCCTCGCCTCGCCGTCCCAGATCCTCAACTGGGAGCTCGAGCTCTACGACGCCCAGCCCGCCCAGACGGGCGGCCTCGACCGCGAGTTCATCTTTGGCGGCCGCATCGACGACAAGCTCTGCTCCTGGGCCGCCCTCACCGCCCTCCTCGCCGCCGAGTCCGACCCCGACGACGGCGTCATCAAGCTCGTCGCCCTCTTCGACGACGAGGAGATCGGCTCCCTCCTCCGCCAGGGCGCCCGCGGCAACTTCCTCCCCCTGACCGTCGAGCGCGCCGTCGAGTCCCTCAGCGCCGCCGCCGACGTGTCCTTCGGCACCGACGTCCTCTGCCGCACCTTTGCCGCCTCCTTCCTCCTCTCCGCCGACGTCACCCACGCCGGCAACCCCAACTTCCTCGGCTACTACCTCGAGGACCACGTGCCGCGCCTCAACGTCGGCATCACCATCTGCGGCGACAGCAACGGCCACATGACGACCGACGCCGTCTCCACCGCCATCCTCCAGCGCGTCGGCGAGCTCAGCGGCGCCCCGACCCAGACCTTCCAGATCCGCAACGACACCCGCAGCGGCGGCACCGTCGGCCCCATGCTCAGCGCCGCCATGGGCGTCCGCGCCGCCGACGCCGGCCTGCCCCAGCTGAGCATGCACTCCATCCGCGCCACCACCGGCGCCCTCGACCCCGGCCTGGGCGTCAAGTTCTTCAAGGGCTTCCTCGACCACTGGGAGAAGGTCGACGGCGAGTGGCACTAGGGATGATGTCTATGTCACCAGGGAGGGGATGAAGGGAAGAGATGGGCGGTTCAAGCGTGGCTTAGTAGTAGCGGGGTTGTTGTTGTTGAAACAGAGTATGAATTACGGCTGCCTGTAGGTTTTCATCATGTACCAGCACGATTAGACGCATCATTTTGGATATGTTGCAAGAGTGACGAACAGGACTATTGGAGTCAAGAACAGGACTTTTTTCTGTCCCGAGCACACGTCAAGGAACACCTGATGTGATTCATCCTCACAAGTCTACTTATCATCACAAGTCTGCTGATTAACCATTTTACTGACTAACCATTTACTGATGGTGCGCCGGCCTCCCGCCCCCGTGGCCGTGCACCAGCCTCTCGGCCTCGTGGATCTCCATCGAGTTGGCGTCCGACCCGTCCGAGGGCCCCTCGTCGTGGTGGTCGTCGTCGTCCTCGTCGTCGTCGTCCTCGTCGCTGGCCATGTCGTCGCTCGCCATGCCGCCGGCCTCCTCGAGCTGCTCCGTGTCCGCGTCGATGGGCTTCCTCCTCTTTTCGAAATCCTGCCTGTGCGCCTCGGCGATGATCTTGGAGAAGCTTCGCTGCAGCGGCAGGATCCCGCTCCGTCTCCTGTGCCGCAGCGTGCCCTCCTCCATCCTCTGGTCCGTCGTGGGACGCGCCGTCGTGGCGCCGCTTGCGTGCGGCGCCTCGCCCGTCGTCTCGGCGATGTCGCCGTCCTTTTTGCCGCCGCCGCCCTCCTCGGGAATCTCAGTGGAGGGCCGCGAGACGGGTGGCTCGATGCGGTAGGGCAGCGGCACGTCGCGCGAGGCCTTGTACTGGGCGACGTTGGCGCAGTGCTCGTTCTCGACGCGCAAGAGGGTCCACATGCCGCGGCGCGAGACCTCGCCCAAGGCGACGAGGAAGGAGACGATGGTGGAGTGCTGCGTGTCGTGGGTGAAGATGGCGTAAAAGATCCAGGCGAAGCGCAGGACCGGATCGGCCACCATGATGAAGTAGTACGGCCAGCGTTTCTTGAGGCCGGTGATGTCGCGGAGGAGCCAGAGCCTGCTGCGCGGCTGAAGGAGGGAGAAGTCCATAAAGAGGTCCCAAATGGCTAATTGCTCAACGTCAGCATCGCAAGCACGGGGGGGCGAGACGAATGGATGAGTAGGCTGTTCGCTTACATGTGTAGATGGCGTTGATGGTGGAAAAGGTGACAAACATTGCCAGGTGGCCGTGCGTGTTGTTGATGCGGTACATGGAGAGCGACATGGCGGCCAGGATGGACATTGTATACTTGCCGCCGTTCACCAGGTGCGGGAAGATGTTTCTCGTGTCCTTGTAGCGACGCAGGCACTGTAGGAAACGCCAGATGGGAGGCAGCGTGCCCAGGAAACCGAGCAGTCGGGAGTGGCTCGAGTTGCACTGCGCGAGGTTATCCCAGGCGTTGGCGTATATGCAGAAGAACAGCTCAATGTTCTAGATACCGTCAGCTGAGACCACGCACAAGACGGAAGTAGATCATGGTCAAACTTACACACATGGCATATGTCAGGGAGCAGTAGATGTCGCCGAGGAAAAAGTCTCGAAACTCGACTGGATAGAGACCGGCAAGCAGGAGACGCCACTATAACGCTGTCAGTTGCGGTGCTCCCCCTCGAGGGCTCACGGATGGGAACTCACATGAGCGTATGCAAACCACTTTCGACTCCTCGCCATGAATACCGGCGCGGGCAAGAAGATGATGAAGACCGAGAGGGCTATCAGGGCTACGGGGTAGTATTCGTAGACCTCGTTGGTGCCGTACTCGCTGAAGTTGAGCCAGATGAAGACACCAAATATAAACATGAACAAGCTGGGGAACTCGGCGAGCTGTCGCCAATCCAGGTTGGTGCGGGTGTCGAACTCAAAAATGAAGGGGTAGTTGATCTTGTTGCGCGTCCAGATGGCGCAGTTGACGCAAAACATGCTGAACAGCAACAGCATCAAGAAGTAGCCCCCGTAGATCTGCAGGAGGTAGCTCGTCCGCGAGCGTACTTCTGCGTCGTCGTCGAAGAGGAGCTGCCCGCCGAAGACGGTTCCCTGGATGGCAAACACCAGGCCGGTGCCCAGCAGGATGCCGCACCTGAAGGCGCTGCCGGATTCGTCGCCGGGTCTCCGGCTCAGGCTTCGCAGCTTGCCGGCCGCGATCTTGTGGTTCCCGCGCTCAAAGTAACGAGCGTAGAGGTCTTCCACGGCCTTGATGTGGCCGTCAACGATGTCGCTGTTGACGAACCACGACTTGTTGACCTTTTCGTTCATGTAGCGGTACTGCGGGCGGGCCTTGACGGCCTTGTCGTACTTCTTGTTCAGCTTCCGGAACGCCGTCCGGTTAAGGAGGGCGTAGGACTTGAGTAGCTCAAGCCCACGGTAGAACTCCTGCAGGGCAAGCTTCAGCTTCCGCTTGGCGGTGCGGTACGGCACGTCGTGCTCGTGGGGCCGCCGGATGTAGTCCCGAGTGGCGTCGCCGCCGGCTTCGGCCGGACGCATGACGGGGGTCTGGGTCATTTTCGACAGAGCGCGGGAGTTGGGCCCCGGGCGGAAGATCTTGGACTTGACAGGATCAATCCAGCCGAGAGGGCCCTTCTGGGCAGCGTCGCGGTCGCCGTTCTCTCCTCTCAGGAAGTCCATCTCGGCCTGCCGCTTCTGGGCGTTCAGCTCCTGGATGCGTCGGTTCCTCATCTCGTGCAGCTGTTCCTTGAGCAGAGCGAGACGCTCGCCAGCCTGGTCCTCCTTCAACTTGTAGAATGCCTCAACCTTTTCCAGCTCCGAGTCCAGGAACTCAAAAAATTCCTTCTCTTTCTGTCTGACGTTGTCCAATGCCAGGCCCTGGAGACCATACTCCGCATTCGTTCCCGCTCGGTTCAGGTTCGACGCAGCCGACGCGGCCGAGAACAGGCGGCGGAGCCCACCCCGGGGCGAGGCATTGGACCCGGGTCCGATGGTGGCCGGGTGGGGCAGTCGAAAAGACGACGGGGTGCGTTCGTGCTCAGTGGCAGGTGTTCCAGCTGCACCAAGACCAAGCGCACTCTCATTTGTGGTCGCACTTCTATGGACGGCCTGGCGTGCCGCCGAAGCCTCTTGCGTAGAGGCCGGCTGCGGGCTGGGGACGCCGCGGTGGGAAGGAGTACGCATGGCTGGCCCGGGCAGCTCAAAAGTTGTCTTGTGAACCAAGGGGCTTCCGGTCTCGTCGTGGTTAGGCGGGGTGTGTACGAAGCTCCCGTACTGCAAGTCGGCTGGCCCATCGTTCCAGCCATGACGGTCGTTGTGCGCGGCGGGCGTGGGGATGGGTTGTGCGGGCGTCGCAGGCTTCTGATGGGCCGGGCCGACTGAGGCCAAGGTGCCGCGCAACGAGGTGCGTTCGTTGGGAGCATTCGTGGGCTTGGAGTAAACATGTCCCTGGCTGCGCTTGCTGGCGTTGTTCGCGGGGCTTGCGTTGACGCGATTGATGGCGCGCGACACGGCCTTGACATACTTCTTGCCGGCCTTATAGTTGAGGTATTTGATACGCCATTCTATTGAAAGGGCGCGGGGTCAGCAAAGCGGAAGAAGCAGTTTTGAGGACGGAGACACGAGGCTTGTCGCGTCGCACCTGGTACGAGGTCTTGCTCGAGCTCCTTTGCGAACTTCATGACGTAGTGGCGGCGGCGGCGGCGGTGTCGCCTGCTACGTCTTGCAAAGCGGATTCCAGCAAGAATGGGCGAGTAAACGCCATGAAACTCTGAGGCAAAATTGGAGCTGTCAAGGTTATGCAGATGTCGTGTCGTGTAGTCTGTAGTATGGTTATGGCGTATTGTGGTATGGGGTTTCGTTGTGAGTTGAGTTTTGTTCGGTTTGTTTCGTTTCGTACAGAGGAGACTCCTCGACTACGCAGTATAGTGAGAATGGCGCACGGGCGCGTCGGTCAGATCTTGGCGCTTTCGTCTCTTCTCATTCTTTTTCTTTTTCCTTTTTTCGTCTTCTCCCCCCTCCCTTTGAACCAAGGAGAAAAACAGCTGTTGTTTTTTTCTCGAGGTGCCGTGCGCAGGGACGAGTGGTTCGGCTGTTTTCGCCAAGCTTCCGCCCCGCCTTTTCTTTCGTCCGAATTTTGTCATGTCTTATCGCTATCAGTTGAGTGGGTAGCTGAGGTAGGGATGGAGACCCGATAGCGCCCTTCCCTTCCACCCAACAAGGGAGTCTTGTCAAATCGCAGCTAGGAAAAGTCTGTGTTGAGTGCTGTGCTGAAAGTCGCTGTGCTGTACCCGTATTCTTTGGAGGCCCTCTCTCCTACCCCTCTGGTACGACGGATACTGCTTTACTCAATTATTTGGCAGATGCAAGTCCGCTTATGTCAGCTTGCTACAGAGTACGTACTCGTTCCTCTTGCCGAAACCATACTGGCAAGTGCAGTCAATACTGGCAGGTGCAAGGTGCAAGGCAGGCACTTCTTGTCCCGCCCTCGCGTTTCTTCCAAACACCGTCCATACTTCTCCCCCGATTGACATCCGTTGATACGAACTGGACAATCGCCGTTGCTTACCACTGAATAGTCCGTTTCGAAACGTGAAGACGATATGGCTAGCTGAGAACTCACAACACGGTTTGTTTCCATGGTTGAGCCAGCATCATCACATCGCATCATACACTAATTAGATCTCTTCCGCTCAGGGCCCGTCCTCGAGTCAACGCCCCGCTGCCCATCCTTCATTCACACTCGCACGGCCGTGTCGATACCGGGGTCGATCCGGTCAAGGATGGAATGTTTCGCGGACCAACGAGACTACAGGGCCCTGCACTCTTGACCTATCCCTGGCAAAGGGGAGCTATGGCCGCAGGGTCGCTAGGATGGCTTCAAAGAGGTAAAGCTTATAGCTTCAGCTTCAGCTTTCTGTCGACTACCACCTCACCTCCGTAACTTTTTATCCGGCAGGAAGAAGCACTTGTCCCCGGACGCGCGCCTGATAATGACGTCGAGAGTCGATACCCGAGTCACTTTCAGCATGACGATCCTTATTGTTTCTACGGGTCTTGCACCATGCAGTTACCTTGATAGGGGTGGGCAGCTCCGAAAACCGAGCCTTGGCCCTTTTCAAGATGCAAACTTCCAACAACTTGATGCATATTCCAACCCAGCTCGCCGCCTATCGACAGGTCGTAAGCCCCTCTTCCTCGCATCCTTGAATTCTGCCCCCCACCGCACGGTCTCCATGCATGTCGACGCAGCCGGGCGGGGGACCAGTCGCCTGCTCAGGGATTCATGTAGATGGGAATGCACCTCGCCGCATCGGGCATCCCGTCCGCCGGCCGGTTCTCATCCCCCGTTCCCCGGCATAGAAGCCCAGTCCAGTATAAGCTAGGAGCTCGCCTTGACGAACAGGCTCCACGATTGCGTCGAGAGAAGAAGACGGCCGACTTGAGACGAACCAACTAGCTACATGTCCTTCACTGCGGTTGCCTCTACTACGTACGGACGCGTCTTCCGGTGCCCGCCGTGGACTGGCCCGAGCCTCTTCCAACGGCGTTGCGGCGACCGGCCCCCCCTGACCGCGCGTTGGGGCTGGGTTCTGCACCAACGGGTAGTGTGGCGATGACAGCTGGACACCCTGCAGTCAGCCCGCAGGTATCCGTAATGGAGTGAGTGATCACGCAACCCCCAGCGACATTCGTACCTTTCTCTGCAACACCCGCTTTCACTCAATCACCCTAACTACGCAGTAGAGCTTTTGGAATGCACGGGATTAGCGCCGCGTTTCTTCTCCCAGCGATGCACCTTGCCTGCAGCGGCCGTACTAGGTATAGAGCTGTGGGGAATTGCTCTGCGGCCAACCTGAGACATGGGTTCGCGTGTCTCATGCAAGCAAGACAGATCCGACCGACCCCCCATTCCTAACCAAGAATGTCACATCCAACCTCAAGTGTTGCCTACGTGACTAACTTGGCGACATCATTCTCAGGCGTCACCAACATGAAAGGCCTCAGCTGCTTCGAATCCGCAGTACCTGAATAGTCAATCAGGTCACGGGTGGTTCAAACTCCCTGCTCACAACCAACCAAGTCTTGACCCTTTTGGTGGGTGTCTGGAGAACTCTTTCTTCTCCGACCCCTCAGTTACACCAGCCACGAGCTCACGAGATGTCGTCGTGGCGAGCACGGCATCTGATCCCTGTTTCACAACGGCGAGAAAGACGATCCCTCGACTGTCTCGTGCCATGCGTTTCCCTCGCCCTTCTGTCCCCGAGTCTGATGAAGAAAACGAAGAAGAACAAGAGTACTGGCCATAACCGACATAGTGCGATACCCTCGCTGTGACGAAACCTGCAGCATTATGCTGCAAGGCCTCGAATTTTCCCGCAAGCAAAGCCACGGCGCAGCAGCGGGGTCCTCCGCTCGTCGGCGCAATCACCCTGTTGGCGGGAACAGGTCGTTTAGCCGTTGTGTTGTTGGAACCGTGTTGGACATGAGTTTCCCAATCCGGGACAAGATGGGCGCCCCCCATGCGCTTGCCTACGCCGCATCAACCCCCGGCCCAACTCAAGGGAGACAGACCCAGCTGCTCGACGTGGGCGCCCTTTCTCATTTGAAAAAAAGCAACAGGCGTGGAGACTCTTTTTCGCCTCCGCCTTGCCTTTCCGTGTAAACCGGATCATCATGTGGGTAAACTGACAAGAGATGGGAGGGGCAAGATGTGCGAGCGAGCGGGCGTTGTGCCTTTTCTTTTTTTCCTGACATCCCACCCTGCAACGCACGCAGTCTTGGTCACCACCAAATGCAGTAATGGGTTGGTCACTTCTCAAAGTCTTTTACCGAGTTGCTGGGACCATTCAAACATTCCACAGTCGTGATTGGATGCATACAGCCTACCCTCGAGGAGCGAGTAGGTATCCGAGACACCCAGACTTGTAGAAGTAACCACCTCATCTCGTTATATCAGGCCTAGTCACCCTCCTCTTACTCACCCCCCCTTGGTTGAGACGCCCTTGCATCGCTTGTTTTCTGTTTATTCATTTGGTGTATAGGCTCTATTACTTGCTTGCCCCGACCGCTCGCGGTTGCGAAGCCTTGCGAACAACGACGGCCTTTTCTCTGATTCCCTCTTCAAATCGGCTCCATACTATTCGTTCTTGCATCGTGAACTTGGCAAGCCCCTTACCTGGGATATTGCAAGCCAGTGTGGTCTGCGCGAACCAAGAATGGCTCGGTCAGACTCCTTACGAAGAGCCTCGCATAGATACATGAAGCACCTGAGGTGGAAGCTCCCGGCGCAGAAGACACGGCAAGACGACAAATCGAGCGGCAGTAGACGGTCGTCGGCGAGCTGGTTCTCGTTCTCATTCTCAACGAGCCCTCTTGTCACAACAAAGCACGTCAAAAAAGATAAGGGTACGTTTTACGACGAGGCCGTCCCCGAGGACCCAGCAGACGATACCCCTGCGCAACAAGCGGGCCAGTTCCATTACTTTTCACAACTACCCCTTGAGATCCGCGAGCAGGTTGATCGGGAGTTCTGGGCGGTCGCCGGCGTCAAAAGACATGTGTTCCTCCACAACGGCAAGACCACGTACTCACCGTGTATCACGGACCATACGGCGCCGGATGAGCGGCAGATTGGGGTCGCCAAGGCTTTCGACGAGTCCGGCAGCGACGCCGAGGTGCAGCCGCACCCGGAGTGGTACGAGAGGATGACTTCGAAATGGTGCAACCACTGGAGATGCGAGAGTTTGTGGGAGGACGTGCGAGACGGCAAGAAGATTGACGCCCACAAGACGCAGTCTTACATGTCTCTCCTTCTCTCTTGCAAATGGATGTAAGTCGTCGTGCCCACTGCCCCGGCCTGATCCCCCTTGTCCTAAACGCAAAGAGGAAAAAAAGCTAACCCGGCCGTCTGCCGTCCCAGATACGAGGAATGCCACGAGACTCTCAAGGAGTACAAGACTCTCACAGTCACGGATGGCAACACCCTTCAGCGCCTCTTCCACGGCCCGCGGGTCGGCTACCTGTACGAGGCGACGTACATCAACATCTCGCTCCGTGAGGACAGCGGCAACTGGCTCTACCTCAACGGCGCGTCCATGTGGCACATGCTCTCGGAGCGCGGCTGCAAGATGACGCGCGTCTACCTCTGGCTCGACGCCGAGTGCCCCGTCACGCGCCGGCTGCTGTCCGAGTACCGCGACCTGTTCAACTGCGTGCCGTCCGCCATGGCCTCGCGGCTGACGGTCGACCTGCCCTGCGACGCCCACGACGGCTTCTGGGCGTGGGACGACGTCGAGGTGGAGAGGAAGAAGGATGGCGACGGCGGCAGAGGCGGCGACGGGACCATGTGGCTGCCGCCGCTGGCGCCGCAGTTCACCGTCGTCGCGCGGGGGCGGCAGAGGTTCAACGAGACTTCGGGGGGGTACGTGAGCAGCGCGGATCAGGCGCGGCCGAGGAGGCGGGTGCTGCGGGCGAATAACCCGTTTGAGGATGTTTTACTGTACGGGAGGGGGTTTCTGGAGACTGCGCATGCCTAAAGGGGGGGAGGAGGGGCGGATTCAAAGATACCAAATCAACACGAAATGTTTTACCGTTTGTCTTTTTCTTGTATGATGGATAACCAGTCTTTGTTGAGAACTTTTACGGTTTGTGTTTGGTTATGTATGAATGTTGAGTTGGAATACATGGTGAACTACGCAATATCGCGGTTTAGCTTTTTTGGCAGGCCAATCCATCATTGAACTCGTACTTGGTACATAGTGCTCTTTCAGTATTGCGACATGCGCGTGGTGTGTAGCCCCTTTTTAGACGTTCCTGACATGGTAAGATTGCATGACATAGTATCTGTATTGGCACTTGCGGCCAATTGCGGGATATCTATTACCGTGAGGCTTGCGTTATATGTATGCAAGTCTGCATTTAGACATAGTAGCCTCAAAATGTAACAATTATCCAGGTTATTGGAAAAGACATCCTCTCTCTTGTATTAAGTCCAGAAAGAAGCTACTGTTATTACTTAGTTCTCTAGACATACGAATAGGGCTCTATCAATTAGACTTGGGTTTATGTATATTTTAGTATACCTTGCTGTGTAACGTGACTCTAGACAGATACTTCCTTCGCTTGCTACTTACATCTAGCCATACTATAGTATTAATACTAGTCTTATACACCTAACTTGGTATATATTCTGCGTTCGACATACAGGATACCTGCGCAGTAACAACAGTGATGTTCCCAAGAAGCCGAGAGACTATAACGAAAAGAGGGACCATCCTCCATCCCAGATGACATACGCATATAGCGGAAATTCGGCAGGGTGTTCGGTCTACCCTAGAACAGCACGTAATAATGGACACATTGTAACCTGCCTCTATAATTGGCCTCCTCATGTTCTCGTTCCAAGTTCGAGGGAAATAAACAGACTAAGGCCTTATTTACCTACTATTTAGCTTAATGCCTAATGCTTCTATTGCTTTAGGTTTTCTATATCTTTAGTATTAAACTGGGAACTTCTCTAAATGTCATTAATCTAGTGTATTTCCTTTTGTAGATTATGTAATTATTTTACATTCTAATAGCTTTAACAGCTGTCACGTCCGAACTACATAGCTTACCCTGCCCGTAAACACACCTCCTACTACGGCCAATTACCACTCTATACAGAGGAAGCACAGCAATTAGAGACCTACTAGGTGCAGCTATGTGCACTTTCAATGTCCTCTTTGCGCTCATCACAGTCTAAGTACACAGGCCAGAGGAACCTTGGGAGACTAAGAGTTATAAACGTAAGCCAAAACTTTCCCCCCATTATGGCATGTTTAGTAGATACATAGTGGAGCATCCTTACAGTGCGCCTGATATTGAGGCACGATTCTGCTCACCTTGATACAGGCTTTACTGTATGTAAGTTCATTGGGCAAGCATCCGGAGTCTTATTTTCTCTCTAATCATCTTCAATTTGTGCATACTGAATTGGCTCCCATCCGTTCTTGCAATGTCCGGGCAATTTCAGTTGTTCTCTTAGCCTTTGGTTCTACAGTCATCGTTCTTCAGAAAAACGGTTACTTTCTTGGTGTCTGATGTTTGGTAATGCTTATCTCATGCATTTGCCCCCTTTTCGACAAGGAGCTGCATAATCTCGTGATAGCCGTTAGAAGAGGCGGCCTGGAGAGCATTGCCATAGTAGCCACCCTGCGCATTGATATTTGCGCCTTTATTAAGGAGAAGTTGCACGATATCATAATAGCCTCCATAAGAGGCGGCGCAGAGCGCGTTGCTATACCTGCCGCCTTGCGCGTTGACGTCTGCGCCTCTATCAAGAAGAAGTTGCACAATCTCTTGAATGCCTCTAAGAGAGGCAGCCTGAAGAGCGTTGCCGTAATCACCGCCTTGTGTGTTAACGTCTGCGCCTCTATCAAGAAGAAGTTGCACAATCTCTTGACTGCCTCTAAGAGAGGCAGCCTGAAGAGCGTTGCCGTACCTGTTGCCGCCTTGCGCGTTGACGTCTGCGCCTCTATCGAGGAGAAGCTGCACAGTCTCTTGATGATCTTGATGAGAGGCAGCCTGAAGAGCGTTGCTGTACACACTGCTGCCGCCTTGCGCGTTGACGTCTGCGCCTCTATCGAGAAGAAGCTTCACAGTCTCTTGATGACCTTGATAAGAGGCAGCCTCAAGAGCGTTGCCGTGCTCACCGCCTAGTGCGTTGATGTCTGCGCCTTTATCAATCAAGCACCCGGATGCCCTTGAGAGCCCGCCCAGACAAGTATAATAGAGGGCTTGCCCGTCAGTAATTTCGTGCTCGTCATCCCAAGGGTCGTCATACCAAGGGTCGTCATACCAAGGCGGCTGATAAAGCTGATACAGGTACCGCCATATCTCAAACGCGGCCTTTTCTTGAAAGAAAGCTACTGTCTCTTGGACAGTCTCATCAGACGATTCTGCCAATAGGGCATGTTCCATTGTAATTGCCGCAGCGTATCGGGCTAGAGGGAAGTCTCCTCCTATGGCGTGGAGGCTGTAATCAATGCCTCTAATGTAGGTGAAGCAAGTCCTCACGATTGCACTACTGGCCATTTCAATAGTGAACTGGCTTCGTCCCAGTAGGTACTCCTTGACTGAAAAGTGAGCTAGCTGTACTTCTCTGACAGTTGCCTTGTGTCGCCTGACCTCAGCAATTGACAACAAACTGGGACAGTAGCATAGTATATCGTCGTTGCGAAGCAGTCTGCGTTCGGCGTTGAACTGTCCTTGTCCCTTCTCTGATAGTGTGGCAATCACGTCTACAGCTTCCGATATAGTCAATGGTCGTTTAGCATGGACGAGAAACTGTAGCAGACGGAATGCATCGTCTTTGAGCTCCGGCGGTATGCTTTGAAGCATGCGCTCGTATGTCTCATCGAGGTCCCGAGGCAAATTGCGTAGAGCTGCTCTGATTGCTTGAGGATGGAGACATTTGGCAAGGCTATCCAGCTGGCAAGCCGCCCATCGAAACCTGAATGAAATGTTAGAGTTTGGCAGCACATGATGATATACCCTGTACACCTACATCCCATCCGCCCTGTCGCCAACCTGGTTGCGTATTTGATCCAAAAGATGATGGGGTATTTTCTTCTCCATAAAATCAGGCCGGTGATGGAGCTCGTGGTCGACATAGGAGCGTATGTCAGCGTTAACAGCCTCCTTGCTGAGCATTTTGCAGTTATTCTCGCCAAAAAGCCGAGGAATCTCGCGTCGAAATTCCGCTTCAGGCCGCCCGGTCACAACCAGCTTGGTTTTGTTCGTCTTCGGGCTGCTGGAAAGTCGCCCAACCCAGGAAAGGAGCTTGTCTCTTGTGGTACATTCATCCAGAGCGTCTAGGAGGACGGCGGTATTTGGGGAGCTCTGCAGCATCAACTCAACACAGGCCGAAAGAGCGCTGACGTCCGGCTGTCGGCGACCATCGTCGCTAGACGTGAACAGTGTGTTAAGTCTTTCCGTGGCCTCTGTTCCCGTATGATACAGTTGAAACGCTAATGAGCGTAGTAAGTCTTCTAGTGTTTGCTTCTTTGTGTCGTTGAAGTCGAAAAAGAACATAAGTAAAGGGTGCGCACCCGTTTCATCGAGATGGTCAAGGATTGTCGTGCTCAAGACTGTCTTACCACATCCCGCAAGACCATAGAGCCATAAGCATTGGCGTTTCCCAGCCTTCCACTCACGAAATGCGTCGTTTTTCTGCAGTCAGCTACCAGTGCCAGCGTGTCGGCGTTCTCTCGCTCTCGTGGCGTTGGTCGATGGATCTGCAGGTGACAGCCAGCGATGGAGCTTCTTGACATGGTGATCGTCTCTGAAGGCTATCACAGCGGTGTTCGTTCCAGTCACAACGTCGTGTACAGAGCTAAGATCTTTTTGAACTACGTTGAGTTAGACGATGCTCTCCAGACTCGAATTCATTTACCAACTTTGGCGCAACACATCCGTGATTGGCTTCTCGGCCTCGACCTTGTTCAGCGGAATCTGACGCAAAAGGTCCGCCGCGTAAGCAGCTGCCGTCATCGCTGCAAACCCTTGCCATTCCTCGTTCTTGTGCGAATCGGAGTAGTCGCATATCCCACGGACCACTAAACATGGGAAATGGTTCATCAAACCAGCCGCCTCCATCTCAAAACATAGGACGCCCTTCTCTTTTGCCATGATATCCCTGATTTTGGCATTTTTCATCAGTTGATTCGAACTAGCAATCAATCCATAGTGGATGGCGGGATTGTCGTCAAGGTCGTCTCGTTGGGTCCGATGCACGAGGTGAGTCGGACTATTGCCGCATGCGCTGTTGCATTCATCCGCTGGATTTGGATGAAGGACACCGGATTGATAGAGCCTGTCGCTGTGCAAAGGGGGCCGCGCGTATTTCTTTCGCAGGCGTGGCCACTTCGCCAACGCTTTTTCGATGTGCTCATTGAGCTGATGTCCCTCCATCTCGTATTGGCCCTTCAGAGCGTTCACAGCTGTTCGCAGCGCCATCGGCGGTTGGTCCAAGAAATCCGTATGCTCAAGAGAGACACCCTGATGTTGGACCAATTTGCCAAAATCGTACTGGAAGACGCCGCCCTTGCCTCTGTCACGACTGCTAACAACAACATCGCCTAGCCGCACATCGTGTTTGGGGCCGGGTGCGCCGCCGCCGATGCCGACCATAAGCCCAATACGTACGTTGGGGAAGCTATGCAGCATGCCTTGGGCCACTACCGCAGCCGAAGTTGTACCATATTCCCCGTCAGGCAAGACGGCGACCACGACGTTATGATGGCCGATCCTGCCCAGGGCATAGCTGTTGTTGTCGCGATGTGCGATAGGAGGGGCGTCTTGGTGCCTCTCGTCGAAGAAAGCCTTGGCCGCGTTGAACTCGGTGGGCAGTGCGCATATCCAGCCGACCGTGTATTTTGCGACGTCTCCTATGGGCGGCGTTCTAACCACCGGTGGCAAGCAAATCGAATGGATATTGGTGCGATGCGAGCGCGAACGGGCTGAACGACCTGGGAAACGTCAAGATACGGTTGACAAGCAAGAATGGTGATGGGACTGTCGCAAGATAGCGAGCAAGTTAGAAGTGTGAGGAGCTGGGTTAGCTGCCCTTTTATCCGTAACCTGCGTGGGATCAGGCTCTTGTTGTGAAGGATAGGCCGTTACCGCCTTCATGCAGCTGGATGCAACAGGCTGAGCCTTCTGCAAATCTGATTCGTGATGTACTGTATGCTGCACCACAGCCACACATGGTGGGATGGAGGTGATTGGTGAAGCATCCAATTGGTATTAGTCTGAGGAAGCAAACGAGCGGTATCATCATGCGGACTTCTTGTGCCTTACGGGATGGATTGGGAGGTTGTCTACTTTGTGGAATGTTCTATTATCCTTGCTGTAGACCCATGCAATACTGCCACCCCTCACTTAAAGTGGCTATTGCCCGCCATCGGGCGCTTGCCTCGTTTCGTTTCCGCTGTGCATTGTCCCTTGAAGAAATGCTCCATGGGAACGACGTCTGGCGAATAGGGTGCCGAGTAAAGCAGCGACACTACTGCTGCCGTGCACATCTCCTGTGTGCGGTCCGAGTGATGGAAAGAGGCATTGTCCATGATCAAAACAGACCGTGGTTTGGGCCAGCGACCACAGTAGAGTAGGAGTATCTCGATAAAACTTTCGAAAAGTTCCGCATCTATCGATCCTCTGATACCCCGGAAGTGTATCACTCCATCTTGAGTATACGCCGGCAGGATCTGATACCGCCAAACGCGGTGGAATCGCTTGATTTGACGTGGTCGCTTCGATGCGGATGGCGTCGCTGGCACGCGGCGGCGATCTCGCCCGACGAGTGACCGACCACGGCCCGGAAGTGGACTCCGCTCGCCCGTAACAGTTCGGCCTTGTTATCCAATCCATCTTTGAACTCATACTTGGTATATAGTGGCGGCCCTGAAGTGGGTTACTTGACTTATTGCGGCATGCGTGTGGTGTGAGGATAGTCCCGTTTTAGACGTTCCTGACACGGCCTATCCTAGGAATCTATAGTGGTGAGTAGTAAAAGGTTAGAGCTGTAATGAAAGACGTTGATAGCGTGCTATATAAAAGAGTGAGGTTGAATGATGTGGCGTCTCTTTTGGCACTTGCGGCCAGTTGCGGGACAGCTAGCTATTAACATAATGGTTCTATATTAGTGGTGCGGGTTAAGACGCATGTTCGGGGTTTCCAAAACAACTTCAAGGCGGCAAAAACGGCATTAAGACCAAGTCAGATAGCCGTCATCAGACAACTTATTAGCCTGTATTACACACTGACAAGATACGCAGAAGCAAAACAGTCCATGCTAAACGCATGGACGTGCTGACAAGCATGTTCTATATTCGTTCCCAGATGAGGCTAGAAATAACACTTCTGAAATGCCTTGATGACAGGAAACCAAATGAGACTCGTCATTCGGCTAGAAAGAGAGCAGGAAGCAGCTTGCGCCAAGACAACATGGTAAATTCAACATCACCCCTCCTCCCTGGTATCCCAAACGCCGTCGCTTAATGCTTTGCAGTGACCGCATCGCCGGTCAGCTTCTCAATATACGTCTTGGCCCTATCACAGCGTATATTAGTACCCTGACATCCTCCGTTGACCCGGATCAAGAGACTCACATGTCACCCATGGCGACCATACAGACCGTCTGCCACATACTCAGCCCGATGCGCGGGGTAACGCCGCGGTAAAGACCCTTGAGGCCATTGGTCTGGTAGATGTACTTGAAGGTGTTGCCCACCGTCATCTTCTTTGGGCGGTTGGGGTCTTCCTTCTTGCTCTGCATCTCAACACGGATGACCTCAATCGGCTGGTTCCAGGCCGAGAGGCCGCCGCCCAAGGCCGAGGCCGTGATTTTCTCCAAGGCGCTCAACTTCTCACCGCCATCCTTGTTGGTGACCTTGCGGATGCCCTGCTCCGCAAGGCGGCTGAGGCCGAAGCGCGCTCCCCAGTTGGTCATTTGGCGGATAGCAACAGCGTGAACGCCCTTGTTGATGCCGCGGATGCCCTCTCGTCGGAAGATGTCCATAAAAGTGACCCAGATACCAGGGGCTTTCTGGCCTGACGCACTCATCTTGTGCTTGGTAATTTCGACTGTCTTCATGCAGGTACAAAAGCCCATGGTCGTGTATGCCTGCGACACACCGCCCACCACTCCGCCGATGATGCCGCCGCCGAACTCGCTGGCGCCCAGACTACGTGCGTAGTACTCGGCCTCGGAGGCAACGAACAGCAGCACCGCGCCCTTGGTCGAAGCCTCTATCCAGGCCCATGGAATAAGACCCTGGTAGACTGGACGGATTTCTTCTATTTAGATCAGCAGGCGGTGATGCGGGAGAAAAGACACGTACAGCCCAGGACCCCCCCGCGGCTCCAGATGCGGCCCAAGGAGGTCGCGAACCTGTCGCCACGATTGGCGGCCATGGTGGTCTTTATGACCTCCAGGGGCTGGCCGAGGGTGGTGACCTCGAAGAGGTTGAGGCCGGCGCCGAGAAGCAGGTTCGAAAACTTGATGGGCTTCTTCTCCAGCTTCTGAGGCTGCGCCGGGACGGGCGCGGTAGCGGCGGACATGGCTTGGCGGATGTTGCGCAGAAAGGGGCCCTGACCAAGGGAAGAAAGATGATGCTTCTTGGTAGGCGAAAAGGGATTAGAGATGCAAGTTGAAAAACAAAGTTGACAGGATGTGTTTCCCCCCCCTTTATCAAATCGAAGCGGATCCCGAATCAACAGTGAGCAGATACATATGAGATATGAACGCTTATCTGCCGCCCCGGCAAGTTTCGGGTTACATTGTCTTGGTTTGCCTATTAACCAACCGGCGAAACCCCCTGCCTCCCCAACACCACCCTTCTTGGCTGCTCAACGCAATTTCTGTTAGATATGATAAGGTGACAGGGAATGAGATAAGATGTAACATAGGCTTCCAAGAAGAATAGCACAAGACAGAAAAGTGCACGACAGCAAACATTGAAGCACAGGAAGTTTTGACAATTAAGACTCTCAAACACTACAGATTACCTATAACTACGCCCAACGACCATCTACAGGGCGCTGAACTTTTATTGATACGAGACCGCAGATAGCTAGAGGCCAGTACTGTCCGAGACCAGAAGGGCCGTTGTTGGACGGTTGGACCATTCTGCCACCCTTGCCAGCACAGGGATTTGATTACCCACTACTTCAATTATTCAGATGATTGTGCAAGGTTCAGTGAGGGGGTTCCATCTAATATCCCAAAGGAGACGGGGGAACATCTTCTCATTACTTTTCTCCCCTCAACAGATACAGAGAATCCCCTCTCAAAAAACCCTTCGGCCCCTGGGGCCCGAGGGAGAAATTCTGGGGAGGAACAGGAACGATGCCACACTATTATATTGAGCCCCTTTGGTCTTGATTACAACCCGACGCCGCGGGGTTCTGCCTCTTGTGATTTTCTCCACGGCGATCTGCCAATCTGGATGTACTATGGACGGCTACTTACTGGGACGGTGAACGTACGAACCGGTGACCTGCGGGTTCGAAATCGCGGTCCTTGGATGAATCAAGCACCGTGGAGGGTAAAGAAGTGGCATTGATCCAGAAACAGTCCAAACACATAGTGGCGTCCGGGAAAAGCTCAGATAATTCCATATTCTAGAAAGGTTGACTTCAAAGTATGATAGTACTAACCTGTTTGCTATCTCCTTACGCTAGATCCTAGAAACGGCTGTATAAGTCTACCGTTATATAGAACCTATAGCTATAGACTAACTTAAAGCTCTGTCTATGTTATTAATTGATGAAAACTGCTGCCTGTGTTACAGCTCAACCAGCTAGTTGTTGGGTAAAGAGCAATTCCAAGACAGATGAGTTAGCACTCTTAAAAGATCACACTGACTACGCTTTTTCTCGGCTAAGGCCAGCGATGCACTGAAATCTCTCTCTGGCGCACTTCTCGAATACCGGTGATGCTCATAGTTCCTGTGGGGATGCAACTTGTGAAGCTTATAGTCAAGCCATGGAAAACCCCACGATCCAGTTTTCGTTCGAAGCATTGGCCAAAGCTTTAGACCCGCAAGACTTCTCAAAGTGAATGGTTCCTGCGCTGCCGATCACGAGGAACTCTATCCGTCTCACGCGATACTAGAGGCCCATGCTACATGATGATACCAGACTTCTGTACGGGATAGATGAAGCCTCCGACCTATCTTACCAGTATAAACTCTTGAGACCAAAAAAAGGGGTTCCCCAGATTGCAGGAACAAGGTGACGCGTTCCATTTGAACTTTGTTCAAGAAGTGGCCGTGGTTTGGGATCATTAGTAGCACCAAAGTTTGACTCTTAGGTACGTACATTTTGTGCTGAGTTCCGTTTTGAGTTTACAGCTTTCGTCTGGTGTTACAGACTTAGCGGCACTACTGTAGATCACGCTCTGCGTTGCTATCAACCAAACTCTAATGACTCAAGCTTTTGCGTGGCTTGCTACTGAATGAGCAGATAATCGGGGGTTTGTTTAGGAAACCACCGGAAGAAGCAGGGTTGAGTGATGATACGGCAGCAAGACCCCAGGGTTTAAGCCTGCGGATTATTCTTCGAGCCCACATCCCGTACTTCGTTCTCGATGTCATGTTTTTCGCTGACGAGATGAATGTCTCCGGTTTCATCCTAAAACGAAGGATTCTGCTACCGTTTGAGGCCTGGCGTATTTCGGAATCCGCCTTCGAAGGTGAGGACGTTTCCATGACGGGGTATACCACGTAAAGGGCATACCTCCAGAGATCAAGAGTGGCAATGTCGTTAGAACAGGTGATACTAACGTGAAGTGCAACGACCAATCGCATTGCGGCTTATTACACCAGGACTATCTATTAGTGTGAATATGGACTCCATCGAGCTGCGAAACCCCGACGATGCAAATTTTCTGAGATTTTGACTCGCTACGAAACCACGCCTGTAACTATGACGTTCGAATGTACGTCTTGGAGACAGAGCTCGGGACTATAGGTTTAGAGACTGATCGCAAAGTTGGATAGAACCCAGACAACAGAGGTAACTTAGATAAAAGAAATCACATAGGGTTGTAAGGGCTAGAGAGTTTGCTGCCAAGTGGAAGTATAATTTATATAATGTATGGGTCTACGGATACTATTGCCAGCGCCCCTGCTACCGCCGGTCCACTAACGTCAGCACCTACCCACTATCACTAGCAGGCTAGATGACGTTATGTAAAGTTCAATAAATGATGGGACTATGATTGAGAGTTTGTATGGGGAAAGAGGGGGAATCTAGATAACTTACGCAGTAGGAAGTCACTTTTATCTAGGTATGTAGCTAATAGATAGAGTTGTGTAATACCGAACTGCAATCATGATGTACAATCCTGTTTCGAGCCTAGTGCGACATGATTTAAGTTTAAGGGGTACTTCAAGCTCCTCGTTTTCTAACTTCTAGTCTGTTTTATCTGGATTCAAAAGATATCCAACCTTTTGATCAGGCTCTAGTATCGCGTTGGACAAGATGCTGCAAGATTTGAATATAAAAGGAAGGGTATTCCTCCAGTTTCCTCCTCTTGCTTTCATCACACATCGGCTTCTTCAAATCCTAATATCCTTATTTTTCACACTTCATCAGACTGGCTTCTGATACTACACACTTCCATTCGTTTCGTACTATCTATACTATTCCACACTTAACCATCAATCAAGATGCGCTTTACATCTGTCACCCTGTTCTTTCTCCTCGGCCTTGCTGTCGCTCTCCCCGCCACTAAGGGAGGCTCTTCAGACAAGAATGCACTCGTCAAAGGCATCAACGACAACCTGAAAGCCGGAGACAAGGAGCTCCAGGCTACTAAGGAGGCCCAAGACGCCGCCAAGAAAAACGACAAGACTGGTCTCAAGCAGGATGAGAAGAACATCAACGGAGCCCTCGACGAGGCAATCGCGGACCGCGAGAAGAACCAGAAGATCGCGGGCAACAAGGACCCTAAGCTCACTCAGGGGCTGGCCAAAGTCGAGAACGCTCAAAAGGGCGCCAAAGCGACTGTGAGCCAGTTGACAGGCGACCCTAAGCAGGATGAAGGGGGGCTGCAGCAGTTGGATAAAACGTTCCAAAATGGCAAGAAAACCAACACTCAGAATCTAGAGGAGGTAAGTCTTTTGCAACGCACGCAGGCTGCCAGCACGACGTACTAACAAACTATCATTAGGCTAAGAAGAACTTCCATTGATCAGGAAACTTGGCATTTTATACCAAGTTTTATAGCCTATTTAGGCCACAGACTTACTTTCGCCCCAGACTTCCTAGTTAGATACTAAGTTTCTTAGAACTTGAGAATACATAATGAAATATTAAACAACCCCCGCAGCAGCTTTCAATAACCCCCTGCCATATATGAACCACACGACTTTTATTCGCTGGGATAGCGCACAGCACAGTTGGGGCCAGGAGCCCATCCTGTTAGCAATTTGACTGCTCATATCAGCCTTTCCTGCTTACCCTGCTTACCCTACTTACTCTGCTTGCGCGATCTAGGTGCGGCAGGTGATCTGGCTTCACCTGGGACATAAAGTGGCATAGGTCACAGAGACAGGTAGAATAATGATATAATAATATGAAATAGTGTGAAATTCCTTTTTGGAATATCACGGTATATGCCAGAGATTGGCGGCTTGGCCAAAGGTTTAGCCAGATGCTGCCTGGTTTTCCTCAGCTTCGGCAGGCTTCTTTCCATAAATAGAACAGCTGGTAAAGTCAGTAAGTTCTGCTCTTCATCCAAGGTTGCTTGAGAAGGGGAGTGAGGGTGTTTATCTCACATGTTGAAGTAGGCATGGATTCTCCTGTCGGCAAGGTCCTTTCGCACGTTCATAGCCATCACCATGACCTCCTCCTTCGTCCAGTCCAGACCTCGCGTGTAGGGGGCCATGAACATTCCCTCGACGTTGGGCGCGATGTTCTCGTAGTTCCAGAGACCGAGCTCCCTATACTTCGCGTCCTTGGGCCAGCCGTTGGTCGGCCATTTGAAGTGCTGGACGTGGACGTCTTCGAAGCCAGCCTCCTTCAAGACCTCCTCCATGCGGGCAAACTTTTCAAAGGGCGACCCGAGCGCCGCGAAGCCCTCGGTCCACAGTTTGAAGCCCTTCGCAAGGTTACAATCTTCCGTGAGGGTGCCGTCGTCGCATGTTGGCATTGCGTCGACTTCGTTGAGTTCAAGGTAACCGCCGGGGCTCAGATTGCTGACAAAGGTTAGCAAATCATGGGTTGTAGAACCTTATTACTTACTCGTAGCATTGCTTGATATATCTCTTCCAGTCGCGGATACTCCCCGTCATCATCCGGCTGTGTATGTAGTCAAAGGGCCTCGAAAAGGTCCAGTCTTCTTCAATGTCATCAATCTCGAAATGAACATTGGGCGGAACGCTACGAATAGAATTCAAGATAAAAGGTCAGTATTGCCCCCAAGATACTGACTTGATCATTGGGTTCCGTACAAATCAGGCTGAACAGCCGACAAGTCAACGCCAGTGACCTGTATGATGGTTAGAAAGGAGTGTTCCCAGAAGGTGCGGGTATCTTGACTCACATCGGCCTCAAAGTGGTCCTCGCCGAAGTCGATGGCCCAGATGCCGGAGCCGGTACCGACATCGAGAACCCGCCCGACCTTGAAGCCTTCGTTGTTGGGTGGCGCGGTTCCGAGTCGGTCGTCGAATGTCCTGAGAATGAGGTTGTGTTGCAGATCTGGTTAGGGAACAAGAAATTCCTCTTGGTCAGTCTTGGCTGGCCGAAGAGCCTGGCGTGCTCGCAAGAGGCGGTATGGGGGAGACGTACCGAGCCTATCGTTCTCTCTTTCGTCGTTGGGCAACACGTACTCTGCCTTGGTTAGTCTCGGCCGAGGCGAACCCTCTCGCGTCAGATACACCCACTGCCATCTTTGTATCTGTGGTACGTGCGTCCATTCTCAATACGGTAATCAAGGATAGAGCTGGTCACGCTCGTGGTTGACGAAGCAATACTCTCCTGGGTAAACCCCGTGTCAGCACAGTGATACGGACCGAAACGTAACCAGAACATCGAAATTTGCTCACACGGTTCAGAGAAGAGCCGTCGTCGGATACCTGGGGAAGCAATGTGGTCAGTTCATTGCCGGGCTGATGACATGAAGAGTTATTTATACATCATCTACTGCAAGAATGTCATTGTCGACAGCAACAGGGTTCTGCGCCGTTTCCGTGTTGCCAACTTGACTGCTGTTGACGTGGTTGTCGGCCATTGTGTTGCGAAGAGTTTTGGCTTGCTGAGTTTTGGCTTCGCAGGTTCAGCAAGCATCTACTCAACATCTCGCCAACCGTCCTCTATATATACCCTTCCCAGATGGAGCTCAACCCAAGTCGTCCCACGGTGATGTAGCCGTTTTGGGACCTCAGCTGTTGGTTCCTGTCAGTACCCCTCTTCTCGACAGGGGGGAAATAATGCAAGCTGCCTGCATGGTGCGCTGCACTCTGCAGGTCGACCCCAGGCAAAAGAATGTTTGCCAGCAAAGAACACTTGGCATGCAGCACAGATAACGGTCGAGCGGCCGCGGTCCCTATTCCGCTCGATGGTTCATGTGGTGCTGCTACTGCATGACGCGATGGGAACTGGCTTTACTATGCACGCCGATTGCGATGCTGGTACGGATACTTTTTCTTCTTGGTCACCGATAGTAACATGTCGCAAACGTGGCGAAAGCGACGATTTTGAACTCCTCTGTTTGGTATGGCTGTTGACATGATAAAAGATAAAAGACAGTGCCTTTGTGCAGTCACTGGATACGGCAGGGTATTTCGAATGCTCAGATCGTCCTTCGAGGGTGGTATGGAGTCGAACCAAGTAATTTCATTTCTCTGACCATATCTTTTTCCTTTCTAGACTATCTAGCTGCTATTGAAACTGTAGCACCGATGCGCGTGTCTGTCGCTAGATGCGTGTTGATTAACGATCGATGAATCAATCGGCCGTGACAGTAGGAACCGCGGGCTGGGCTTCCTCAGTCTTGAAGGGCTTCCTTCCGTGAATGGACCAGCTAGAGAAGTCAGCAAAGATGTGTCAAACGAGATTCGAGGGCTCCGTCTTACACTTTGTAATACGCGTGGATATTCCTGTTCCCTGAGTCCCTACGGGCCTCCATCGCAAGGACGAGGACCTCCTCTTTCGTCCAATCCAGTGCTCGGGTCAAAGGAGCCATAAGAAAACCTTCAAAGTTCAGAGAAAGGTTCTCGTAGTTCCAGATACCCAACTCCTTGAGATTCGGGTCCTTGGGCCAGCCGTTTGATGGCCACTTGAAGAGCTTGACATGGACATCTTCAAACCCAGCATCCTTCATAACGCCTTCAAGGCGGCTGATATCCTCAAAAGGTGAACCCAGGATAGCCAGCCCTTCGGACCATAGCCGCACAGCCTTCATAAGGGAAGTGTCTTCAGTAAGTGTGCCATCGTCTGAGAGAGGGAAGATGTCCCCTTCGTTAAGCTCAAGATAACCTCCGGGAACCAGGTTCCTAAGCTAAAGATTAGATTTCTTCTACTTCCATAAGAATAACATGGTACTGACTGGAAGCATCTCTTGACGTATTTCTCCCAATTGGTAATATGTCACGAGTTAGAGCACACAGTAGGGCATATAGGATTAGATGTAATAAAGGCTTAATACTATAAATAGAGATATATAGAAGAGACTGCCCTATATATAGGTGAAATACATAAGTAATAAATGATGTAGTATAAGTTATAGTATAAATAAGAGAGGGAGAAAGACGTTTTAGATAGCGTTTAATATATTAGTATATAAGAAGGCTGTTTTAGAGTGTAAGTATCTTATATAGCAAAAGTTATAAGTAAAGCTATTATAATACACCCCCTAATTATTTAAGTAACTAAATAATTAATTTTTATTCTTATAATAGCCCCTTAAAGAGTGTCTTTTAAGTATTAATAAAGATAAAAGGGTTATAAATAGCTAAAAATAGTAAAAGAAGGGAGGATTCTAAAGTGCTTTATTACTACTATTATTAAGGAAGGAGTAAAAGTAAGGCTACTAGATATCTAAGGCTAACCTAGCTAAATAACTATTTTTTTATAGCTACTTAGTTATTATTATTTTTCTTCCTTCTTTATACTTTTATTAAGTTAAATATAAGTTTTTTTTTATATTATTTTTTATTATTCTTTTCTACCTAAGCTATAGGTTTTTTACTATTTTAAGATATAGTACTAACTAATATTTAGTTAATTTATAATATCTAATAAGATCCCCTATAAGTTTTTATATATAGAGATTCTCTTTAATTATTAATATAGTTAGTAAGAGGTCTAGTAGTTACTAACTAATTTAATAGATAATTAGTAGCTTTTTTTTACTTATAAGGATAAAGAGTCTAATAGCCTTTTTAATATTTTTAAGCTTACTATACCTACTACGCCTACTGCGTCTACTACTGTTATTACGCCTACTAATGTTAGCCTTACTACTTCTAATATTACTATTCCTTCTACTAAGGAGACTAACATCTTTATAGGCGTTAATAATTTTTAGGAGGAGTTTATTATAAAGACCTCTCCTTTTAGAGAGGAGAAAGGCCCTAAGGAAGAGTAGTCTAAAGAGTCTAAAGATAATAAGAAGGAGGAGGGTAATAGTAATAAGGATAGTAATAATCCGTCTAATTCCTTAGAGCCTCTTTATAAGCGTATGTATGTTTATTTTATATAGAATTACCTATTACTAACTAATTCTTATAGGCTATAAGAAGACTATAAAGTTTAAGAAGGAGGATAAAGTATTTAAGTATAGTATATTAGTTTAGTTTTTTACTTATAGGATCCTAGCTAACTATAGTATAGCTCTTAAGAAGATAAGTAATATATAGATTAAACGTAAGATCTAGTATAAAGGCTGCTTTTAGTCTACCTTTTATAGTAATAGCTTTAGTTATTACTATAAGGGTAATAAGAAGCGCTATTTCTACTACTTTAGTAGTTTATCTTTTAAGAATTATAGTCTTATTAATTTTATTTTTTATACTTTTTTTACTAAGCTTACTTATATAATAGAAGCTAGCGCTAAGCTAAGTGTAAGTCTTATATGCTTTTTTTAGCTTTAGTTTGTTAATAACTTATAAGAAAATAGCGTATTAATTGTTTTTATTTTAGTATTTAATACCTTTAAGAGTTTAGTAGTTAGGTTATTAATAATATTATAGATACTCTTAATTCTGTTTTACTAGTTATAATTACTAAGCTGCGTATGCTTCTTAAGCTTACTATTACTAAGCAACCCCCTTTCTAGCTTAGTATACCTCCTATTAAGCCTGTTCTTCTAGCGCCTATAGCTGTTATAGTTTTTATTATAGTTACCTCTTTAGTACTAGTTACTATTATAATTCTAGCTACTATTACTAGTCTAGTTTATAAATCTTATAAAGAGTGCTTTTTTAATGCTATTAAGCCTCTTGTTAGTAAGGCTTTTATTACCCTTATAGGTTGTTACTTTAATAAGTATATAAAGTAGTAGTTAGGAGATTAGTTTTTATTTACATACCTTAAGGGGTATATTAGTTAATTCTAGAGTTAGTAGGCTAAAAGGTATA
The DNA here is from genome assembly GCA_034509685.1 of Colletotrichum cereale. Classification (NCBI taxonomy): domain Eukaryota; kingdom Fungi; phylum Ascomycota; class Sordariomycetes; order Glomerellales; family Glomerellaceae; genus Colletotrichum; species Colletotrichum cereale. Next base: position 25,768 of record JASUDE010000070.1, on the reverse strand, counting down.
AATAAAAGTTATTTAAGAGTGCTTATTTATTCCTCTATTATATAACTTTTTTATTAAATTATATAACGTATATTAGAAAGGTTAAGCTATAAGTGAAATTCCTTAAACTTTATTCTGCTTAGGTTCTTTATTAACCTATCTATAGGTATAATATTTATAGGTATATACGCTATACTAAAAGTTCCTTTTATATGTTTTTACTAAAGCTATATATTCTAAATATTAATATAATAGAGATAAGTAGTTATTCTCTTACCCTTACTTATAATAAGGTATATTATCTACTTATTATTATAGTATATTTTAAGATTATTACTTAGTATAAGTAATAGATCTTAGAAAAGGCGCTAGAGAGCTACTACCTCTTTTATAGTATGTTTAAAGTAGAGTAGCTTTACTTCTATTATTAAGGTTATAACTATATTCTAGCGTGCTAATTTCTATTAAATAGGACTACTAAAGAGATATATTAAATACCTTTATAAGGAATACTAAGTAGCTTTATTATTTATAAAGCTTATATCTCTAGTAATTAATAACGTAACTATCTATAGTAGAATTCTATATAATAACGTAATAAACCTTATAAAATAGAGGTATTAAATATACTAGTTAACTACTTTAATATAAGTATTACTTAGGTTAGTAAGAAATTATAATAGCTATACGTAAGTAAATACTATATTTAGTCTAGTTATTATAGCTAGATAAAGTATTAATTTAACCTTCTTTTAGTAGCTTTTTATTTTAGCTAAAGTTACTTAGCCTTTATTTAGTTTAAAGTTAATAATTAGAAGTAGTGTAGCTAGGGGTATGTTATTAGTAAGGTTAAATCGTTTTACTATTTCTTTAATATAAGAATCTTAAAGTAAGTAGATTTTTCTATTTGTTTTATTCCTAATAATTTATATACTAAGAAAGTAGTCTCTATTACCTTTTTTAAGTTTAAAGTCTTTTATAATACTTTTAACAATTTTATCTATAGCTAACTTATAGTCTTTATAATAAAAAACTATAAAGTTATCTATATAGAAGATAAGAATTACCTTTTTATTAGTAGTTTAATATATATAGATTTTTTTATTATAGGAAATTATCTTTAGGGACTTTAAAGTTAAGGTAAATGTTTTAAACTAAAGAAGTAGTGTGTTATAAAGCCTATATAAAGTGCGTTTTAATCTCCCTATCTTTCTATATTAGTAATACCTATCTAGTAATTCTATATAGATTAGAGAGTTACTATTAATTAGGGCGTTTAGAAATATATTTATTATATTAAATTAGTATATCTTAAGGTTAAATTATACTACTACTACTATAGCTATTTAGAAAGCCTTTATAGCTAAGGTTAACGTATAGGTATTTTATAGGGGGTCTATTACTTATAAGTTACCCTTTATATAGATATACGCTTTATAGTACTTAAGATCTCTATTTTTATTAAACTTTTATAAGAAAACCTATTTAAGTAAGAGGATATTACTAGTTATAAGCTTATAGGTAATAACTTCTTAAATACTTTTCTCTTCTAGCTTTTTTATCTTTTTATTAGACGCTTTATAGAATATCCTTCTTATAATTAGTAGGAGCTTATCTATATCCCTTTACTTCTTTAGTAGGTTAATAAGTTAATCCTTTATAAGTTAAAGATCTTAGCTTATAGAAGGGCGCTTAAGATATGCTTTTTCTATTACGCCTCTAAAGGTTTTATATAAAGTTTTATACTTAAGCTTACTTAACTTATACGCTTTTTACTAATTAGGTATAAACGTAGTAAAAAAGTATTTTAAAGTATATATTTAGTAAGCTATTATTATTTTATTTTAAAACGTTATATAGATATACTTACTATAAGTCCTTTTTATCTCTTTTAGTAGTAAAGAGACTAAAGTTAATTACCTTAAGTGTATTTCTTATAGGGTATCTAAAGTGCTTTTCCTAAATTATACTTTAGTATTTTATTTCTTACTGTTAGCGTTTTACTTACTATATGCTTTCTACTAAGAGCTACTAGTTAAAGTATCTAGTTATTTTAATAGTAATTCTATAGTTATTAATCCCTTTAAGGGAGTAAATACTAAGGGGTCTAAGTTACTTTTGCTTTTTACTATTAATAACCTAGCTATATAAATAGTGTTATTACTTCTACCCTTAAGCTTTATAGCTAAAGGGGTTTTTAGATCTTACTAAAAAGTATCTCCTATAGCGTCTCTTATCTACCTATTATTTAAGGCTACTAGTTTTACTTACTACATAGTTTTATCTATAGGTAATTTTATTCTATTAGTAGATAAAGAGTTATCTATAGTAATAATACTAAGTGCTTTTAGAAGGTTATTTAAGATAGTAATAGATTTCTTTATTATTTTAGTAACCTTTTAGGCTTCTTAAATACCTAAAGCCTTTTTCTCTATTACTAGATTATAGAAAACGCTTTTATTAAACTATATGTTACATATAGTTATTACCTACTTAAGTATAGGTACCTAGATTTTATATAAGTTATACGTTTTTAGTATATAACTAACTAGATATCCTATATACCTATAGAGAAGTACTTTATAATCCTTTTATTATATACCTCTCTTATAGTCTCTTTATATTAGGTATACCTTATACCTATATATAAAGAGCCCTCCTTAGTATAAAAGTAACGCTTCTTTTAAAGGTATATAAGAATTAGGTTGCTACTAGTAGTAGTATTTATAATACTAACTAAGCTTTATTTTAGTTAGAGATATCTAGCTATTAGATTCCTATAGGCTAATATTATAAATAAAGATAGTAGTAAGGGCTGTTTTATCTTAAAGCCTTTCTAGAAGGTTAGCTATAATACGTATTTTAATAGACTTCTAGATAACTAGCTTACTAGCCCTTTCTACTGCTTTAATAGGTTCTTTTATATATAGTAGTAGTGTTTTTATTTTAATTCTAATAGTAGTATACTATCTCTTATATACCTATATTATATTATAGCTAATAATAGCTATATTATTATTATAGTAAAACTTATATATAGGGATCCTTTTTTTATAATATACCTAGGCTTTAAGGGATTTAATAGATTTAAGTATAAGATCCTCTATCTTACGTGCTAAAAGGAATCTAACTATTTAGCTTAAGTGTTTATTATATATTACTAAAAGCTATTTAGTACTTAAGAACGCTATTAGGAAGTTAAAGAGATCTTAGTAGACTTTATACTATAGGTATATTACTTTTAACTTAGAAGGTCTTCTTAAGACTACGTTTTTAGTATACGTTATTATATAATCCTTATATTTAATTTATATTAGAGGAGTTATTTATATACCTCTTACCTTTAGTATAAGTTATTAAAGAGCTGTTAGGCTAAGGTGACTAGACTATAGATACTAAAGGAGTGTAGTATTACTTCTCTTATATATAAGTTAATATAATTTTCTATGTTTTCTACAGCCTGTTACTATAATTATTCTAGTAGGGCTTATAGGAATTACTATTTAGTATACTTAAGAATAAAGGTTAATTAGGTTATATTAGAGGAACACTAAGTTATACTTATAGGTAAGCCTTATAACTACGTTATTATATTTTATTATTCTAAACTATATAGTATAGTCTAACCTATAGTACTATAACTTATTATTAAGAAGTAGCTTCTCTACTATAATATTAATATAAAAACCCTTAATTAGTGTAACGTTAGTTAAAGTAAGATTCTTAGTTTTTAGCCTATAAGGGCTATCTAAAACGTTTTTTATAACTTAAGTTCTTCTACTACTAATTAGTATAGATAAAGTGTTAACTTCTATATAGTTATTAGGGCTAGAGGATATATAAGAGTTAGGTTTTAATAAGCTTTTATAGTTAACTAAGTATATAGCGCTATAACTATCTATTATAGTAGATTAAGATAGTAGGTAGGTACTTATTATAGCTATACTATAGATTACTAAGAGTAAGCTTAACTTATAGTTAAAAAATAGTTAAATTATAACTATAATAATACTATTAGGATACTTTAGGTTACTAGCTTTCTTAGGTGGTAAGGTAGTAAAGTTATAATTTTTAGGAAAAAGTTTTCTACCTTATTTTATCTACCTTTTTTCTACTAGCTCTTTTTAAAAAGTTACCTATTTACTTTTTATTATTTTATTATATATTTTTATAATATAGTTTTTTAAAAGAGTAAGAGCTAACCTTACTTAGGGATTAGAAACCCTTTTAGTAAGGGTATATTTAATATAGTTATAATTTATTAGCTTCTAGCTATAGTTATAACTATTTAGATACTTAGCGTCTCTATTCTCCCCTACTAGCTAGGTATTATTAGATTAACCTACTAGAGTTAAGTAAGCTTTACTTTAGAAAAGGAGCTTTTTATATATATTATTATTTTAGGTAATAGTATAAAAGGTATAGCTAAGCTTAAGTACTATATTAGTCTTATAACTAAGTTTAAGATTCTTTATAAGCGTTTTATACTTATAGTTTCTTTAGCTTAAAGTAAAGCGTATTTTAACTACGTCTAAGAAATTAACTATAGTAATCTCTCCTTTAACTTCTAGGATATTTTAGGTGTAGGCGTATAGATATATAAAGTACTAATCTTTATATTAGTAAGTAGGATTAATTCTACCTTTTATACGTTTAAGTACCTAGTAATACTTAGTCCTTATAGTGATTTTAGTAAAAAGGTTATTAGGCGTAAGGTTAAGTTTAAAATAATATATAGTATGTTAGACTATAGCTTTACCTATAAAACCTATATTCTACTATATATTTATTAGAAGACTAAATATAATAGTTTTACTTACCTAATTAAGAACTATATAGTAGTTTTAAACTTACTAAGTGTAGACTAAAGCTTATATACTATATTCTTTTATTTTTATATTAAATTCTTCTTTAACGTTTAAGAACGTAAGGATATATCTCTTAGTGTAATAGGCTAGTATTACCTTACAACAGGCGTATAGTAACTTAATACAATTTATCTAAGCTAGGGAGAGAAAGTAGGAAGTATAAATAACGTATAGTTTACGTAGGCCTTTATCTTATACGTATTATATATATACACCCTTCTTAGCTAGTTATAAGTAATAGTAAGTTATAGTAGGCACCAGCCTAGCTATACTTATTATAGCGTAGCCTATAATACGTACTCCCCTCTTACACTATAAGGCTCTACTAGCCCTCTATAGTTACATACTATATCTTAAGAAATCGCCTACTAAATAATCCTATAGGCTAGTAGGCTTATTATTTATTCTTTCTTTTTCCTTACTAGCCTTTTTATTAATATTATAAGTATTTATCTTATATGTAACTACGCTTTTCTTTTACTTTTATTATCCTTTTACTAATTACTAGTTATTAATTATAGAAATTAAATAATTTATAATAGCTATAAGTAAACTAATCCTTACGTAGGCCTATATATATATATATATACACCTACTAATTAGTTACTAACTTATAAGATAGCTCCCTACTATCTCTAGCTACTCCTTATCCCCTAAAGATAATAAGGTCTTTAACCTTATTACCCCCCTTACTATAAGTTACTTTCCTTTAGTAAACGTATTACATAAGTTAACTAACCTAACTAAAACAATAAAAACAATAAGAATAATAAAGCTAATAAGGCTAACTATAGCTCCCTAGTTATAAAAAAACGCTATACTAACACCCCTACCCCTACTACTACTTCTACCTATATACTAACTATCCTTTATATATACTTTTACTTCTTATACGCATACTACTTTACGTATAACCCTACTACTATCTGTTATATAGAGAATATTAGCACCTATAGGCACTACTATCTCTCCTATATATAGTCTAACTATAGCTACTAACCTATAAGTCTCTTATTACTTATATAAATCTTACGCCTTACTAATATAACTTAGATCCCTAAGGCCTCCCTAGGCCTCTATAAGGTAATATCTATTACTACCTACACTACTACCCTAACTACCCCTAGCTTTATAAAGCGTACCTCCTTCTAGCTAACTATTAAGGCCTAAAAGGTTATAACTAACTTAAAGTAGGAGGCGTAAAAAAGCGCTAAAAAGATATATAAAAAGCGCACCTATAGTGTATCTAATAATACACCCCCTATACTTACTACGCCTACTCCCTTTTTCCTAGCTATTACTACTACTACTACTACTACTACTACTACTAACGCTATATATAGTAAGGTTACTCCCTACCTAGGTAGTCTTATAGCTACTTAAAGTAAGCGCCTTATTATTATAATTAAGGAGATCTTAGTTTCTCTTAAAAAAGTAAGTACTAGTCTTTTTCTCTCTCCTATATAACCTTTATACTAACTTTATATCCTTAGTTTATTAACTTTATTACTACTAACCTTAGTTATAGCCCCTCCCTTAAGCTAAAAGACTCCTAATAGGGGAGTCTCTTATATATTTTAAGCGTACTTATTCTATATAGCTTTACTACTTACTTTATAAGGCCTAGTTATTCTTTATAGGCTATAGCCCTTTAATAAAGATTTATTACTTATTTACTTATTATATATCTTTATCTTTCTTTATATATATATATTACCTCTATTATAGATATTAATAGGTTTATACTTCTCTTTAAAAGAGTCTAAAGCTATAGTATTTTTAACTAATTTAATAGGTTTCTATATAGCTTTAGTAAAACCCTCCTAATATACTAGCGCCTAATACGTTTTTATCTTTCCTCTACTACGCTATTACATACTAATTATTTTTATAACGTACTATTCTTTTTTACTATCTTCTATTAGGGGAGAAAGCTATACGTTATGGGCTTTTTAGCCTAACAAAAGGTTATTCCTAGTATAGTATAATAGGTCTATATAAAATTAGTTATAGATATTACTAAGTACGTTAAGTTTAACTATAAGGAGGCTAATTACTTTAGTAACTTAGTAATAGTAGTATAGCTAATTAAGCTTATAATTTAGTTATAGAGAGTAATAATTACATATTAATAGCTATATATTATTACCTACTTTAAACCTTTTAGCTATACTTTATTACTTATTAGCTAATTCTTCTATATATTATTAGGCTATAGCTATTACTACTTATACTATTATAGTTACTTTAGTTATCCTTTATATAAGTCGTTTAGTAACCTTTTTATATATATCTATTACCTTTTATACACTCTCTTTAACTATAATAAGGTCTATATAGTAGCTATACTTTATAAAGAAAAAGCTTAACTTAGTTACTAACGTAGTATAGTTATTAATTACTAATTATATAACTAGTATCTAATACGCCTAATCCTCTTAAAGGTAACTTATATAGGCGTATAGTGTTACTTAAATCTCTTAGTTAAAGCGCTTTATAGCTTTATTACTTTATAGGTAATATAACATACTTAGTCTCTACTTAATACCTATAAGTATATAAAACCTATACTAAAACTTACTTATTTAGTTACTCCCTCTATTACTAATAATACTTTTTAATATACTATAAAAGTAGTAATAGTAACCTAGAAATCTTTTAACACATACCTCTATATCTATTATCACTATTAGTTTAAGTATTACTAACTTTCCTAGGTAGTCTATAATAACCTATATATTAGTAGTATAGTTAGGGCTAGATAGTAAGAGATCTATAATAAAGTCTATTAACAGGTTACTTTTTAAGCGCTTAGGTATACTTAATAGTTATAAAAGACCCTTCTTTACGTTACACTAGATCTTATTATTCCTACACACGTTATAGTTATAAATAAAGCGCTATACTATTTATAACTAGCCTAACTAGTAAAACCTTTATAAAAGTATCTCTAAAGTACTATTCCTCCTAAAGTACCTAGTTATAATTAAGTTATAGCTCTATTATACTAACTAGGTATATAGGCTATTAGAGGGGGAATTAGGGTTGTTATTACTTAGTACCTATATTTTCTCCCTTTAGGTAAGTCGTTTTATATTATTAAGGCAGTAGTCTATAATCTAAATATATAACTAGAGGTTAGGTAGGAGTAAGTAGTCCTCTTACTAAATAGCTATATATACCGCTTAGAAGATAGTATTACTATCTTACGTTATAGCCTATAAAGCTTATAGTTCTTTATCCTTAAATACCTTTATATATAGTACTAGAGGCGCCTCTATTACATAGTAAGCTATTACTAGTTATACTTTATCTAAAATTATTTAAATAACGTATCCCTATTAGTAGTTATTATCCTATATAAAGGGGGTATTCTACTTATACTAAGAGAGCGCGTTAGGAACGCTTACGTTTTTACTAAGCTAGTATATAATATAGAAGTTATATTCTATAAGCGTCTTAGCCTAATAGCTTTAGCACTCTATTAACTTCTACTTTTTTATAAAGTACTTAAGAAACTTATAGTTTACTATTACTTTAAAAAGCTCTTTAGTACTATATAACTTTACTCTCTACACTTAGAGGTAATTTAGTACTACTAATAGCTTTTTATTATAAATAAGGTAGTTATATTACGCTAGTGTAAGCTTTTATAAGTAAAAAGTAATAGGTTAGCGTTTACTCTTATTATTTACTTATATTAAAGCGCCCCCTAGCGTAAACCTAAAGTAGTTAGTCTTTATAAACGTTAAGGCGTCTAAGTTAAAGTTTTATAGTAGTAAGGCTATTATAAAGTAGTTCTTAAGCTCCTTAAATACTATAGTATACTCTATAGATTATATAAACACTACGCCTTTCTTTATAAAGTAAGTTATTAGCTTAACTACCTTAGTGTAGTTAGGTATAAATATCTAGTAATAGTTAGTAAAGCCTAAGAAGCTTCTTATACCCTTAACAGACTAAAGCGCTAACTACTTATAAATAGCGTATACTTTTTCTAGGTCTACTAAAACGCTTTTCCTAGCTTCTAAAATAAAGCTAATATACTTTACCTTCTTTATACTAAAGTTACTTTTCCTTACGTTTAAGCTAAGCCTTACTACGCAAAGCTTCTTAAGAACTTAGTAAACCTTTTACTTATAGTCCTCTTTTATCCTATTAAAATAAATAAGGATATTATTAAAGTATATAGTAATAAAATTATTAAGAAACTCCTAAAGTAAGCTATTTATAAAGCGCTACTAGTTTATAGGCGTATTTATTAGCCTAAAGAGGTAAACTAACTATTTAAAAAGCCTATATTATATATAAAAGGTAATCTTATACTTATTACCTTTAGTAATTTATATCTTATAGAAGGCTACTACTATATCTACCTTAGTATACTACTTTACTACTCTTATATAGTAAAGCGTCTTAAAGATTAGAAGTAGTAAATAATAGTCCTTCTTTATAATAGCGTTTAGTACTTTATAATTATAATAAAAGCGTAACCTACTACCTAGTTTATATATAAAAAGCATTAGTACCTCTACTATAAAGCTACTTACTTAAATAAAGCCCTTATTAAGGAGGTCTTCTAAAGTCTTCTTTAAGACTAGTAGTTCCTCCCTTAATATACTATAAAAAAGGCCTTATAGTAAGGTTATTTCTAGTTCTAATTCTATATAGTAGTTATAGCTAGGTTAGCGTAGTAGTACTTTTATTAAGGTATTAGGGTTAAATAAGTTACTATATTCTTTATATACCTATTATAGTAATACTATAACCTTAGTAGCTTATCTTACCCTTTTATTTAACTTTAGCTATAAAGCTTTCTTTACGTTAGTAAGGCTAACTACTATAATTTAGAAGAAAGCCTATAAGTCTTTACTTATCTCTTTTATAAATAGGTTATATTAAGTAGCGTAATCCTTATATACAGCCTTATAATAAATAGCTATAAAAGCAGGCGCTTTAATTACTTAAGTAGCTTTAATTTTATATACTATTATAGACTCTTATTAACTAACTAGGCGTAGCGTAAGATCTACTTACCTATAGTAAATAATACGCTTTATAGTATTATAAATAGTATAGTTATATTCTATCTAAGGTTTTCCTAAAAACATATTAACGTTAAGGCTATATATAACGTATACGTATATATACTAATAGTATCTATAAAGTTTAAAGTTAAATATAACTACTCCTTCTACTATTATACTAGCTAATTTATTAGTAAACCCTTTTAAAAGGATTTTTTATTAAGAGATATATAAGAAGCACTAAGCGTATATAAAGTTATAGTTTACTATTACATAAGTATTATAACTAGTATTAGTAAAAGCTTAGGCAGAAGATCCTTTATTAATATAGGTATCTAATAGTATAGCTAGTCTAATTATTCTCCTCTTATACTAAAACTCCTCTTATCTTATATACTCCTTACTTATTAGCTCTAAAGCCTAATTTTACTCTAAAGCTATTCTTTTTCTAACTCCTCTCTACTCTTAGTAGTACTATAAGCGTTATTACTTTCCTTAAGCTCCTTAATCTTAATAGTTACTTTAGCTATATAGGTAGGCCTACTTTTCTTTTTCTTACTATTAAGGTAATTATAAGCTAGGTATCTAATCTTTTAGTAGGTATAGTACTAACGTATTTTAATATATACTTTTTATACCTTAAGGCGTTTTTTTTCTTTAGCTTTACTAGCTATATATACTATTATTTTTCCTATTATTTATATATCTCTATTAGTATCCTTTAACGCTAGGGGTAGTAGGTATCTATAAGTAGGCTATATACTACTAGCTAGGTTTTTAACCTTTTAAGCTACTTTACTTACTTATTATATATATATATAGAAGGTAAGAGAGAGTAAAACGCTTACTAACACACTTTAAATATAAAGGGGAAAAGCATTTAAAAGGAGTATAATTTATACTTTACTTAGCTATAGGTAGCTTCTAGCTTTAGCTAACACCTATTTAAACTTTAGGAGGAAGGTAGTAAAAGATTTATACTCCTTTATCTTAATACTTATTAAGGAGGTAGATATATAGGTCTTTACGTTTAGGTTACTATATGTATACTTTAGGTACTTTAAGAACTCTTTAGGGTTATAATCTACTTAAGCTCCCCCTATTTTATAGTAAGTTAATACTATTCTCTAAGGCGCTATATCTAAGTAAGAGTTAATAAAGTATTAGGCCTCTTACTTTATTATAAAAAACGCTTTATTAATACATAGCTTATTATATATTTAGTATAACTATATAAAGAAATCCTAACGCTAGCTAGAGAACTTTAGAGGGTTTAGTATTAGTTTCTAAATAACTTAGGGGTAGTTTTTAACTAGCGTAAGCGTAATAACTATAATAGCTACTATAGGTATAGTGTTTACTACTTCTAGGGACTCCTTATTATATAATTTAATTATAAGGCTTATACCTTAGGGGTTAGTACTTCTTACTTTAAGCTCTCTTATTTCCTATATTATCTTTACTATTACTTACTTTAAAGCTATAACTTTAGCTTTTACTTTAGCTAATAGAGAAGTCTTATAGCTTATTACTATTTTAGCGTCTTATTATATACCTATTATATAGTATAATTAGTAGAGTATTTATTTTTATTTTAAAAGCTTAGATATATAATAAGCTAGTATTACCTTATAATAGGCGTATAGTAACTTAATATAATTTATCTAAGCTAAAAAGAGAAAGTAAGAAGTATAAATAACGTATAGTTTATATAGGCCTTTATCTTATGCGTGTTATACGTATACACCCCTCCTAGCTAGTTATAAGTAATAGTAGGTTATAGTAGGCACTAGCCTAGCTATACTTATTATAGCGTAGCCTATAACACTTAGGTATTAGTTTTATAAAGGGTGGTGTTTTTAGGATAACTATAGGGTCTTTTAGGGGATTAGGTACTAGATTATTAACCTCCTATTAGCTTTTTCTTTAGGTATAGGCTAAAGTAGCTTTATAGTATTTAATATTAATAGGATACTGTTTTTCTATAATAAGGCTATTAATATTTAGGATCCCTTCTTTAGTAAGAGAGTTACTAGTAATATCTAAGAGATCTAGGTTAACGTATTACTAGATACTAAAGCCCTTATATTATACTTTTAGCGCTTAGTACTAGGTAGCTTAGTTACGTTAGCTTATAAGTTTAACTAATTTAAAAGTAATTTTAGTTATATTAGCTGTTAGGAAAGGTAGTAAGCTATACTTTAATTATAATAAATATAAAATAGTTAGATAATAGTTAGGTAGAAGCTAGGCTTATAACTATTATAAGTTAGAGTATATAGTAAGGTATATAGGATTAGATATAATAAAGGCTTAATACTATAAATAGAGATATATAGAAGAGACTACCTTATATATAGGTAAAATATATAAGTAATGAATAATGTAGTATAAGTTATAGTATAAATAAGAGGGGGAGAAAGACGTTTTAGATAGCGTTTAATATACTAGTATGTAGGAAGGCTGTTCTGGAGTGCGAGTATCTTGTATAGCGAAAGTCATAAGTGAAGCTATCGTGACATAATACTACTAGTTATCGTTCGGCTATGAATGTAGTTAAAAGGTTGCGAGAAAATCCAAGGTTCTTCAATGTCATCAACCTCAAATCGGACGTTCGGTGGCACGCTAAGAGTCAAAGCTTAGTAATTACTCTGGAATAATTGTAAAGGATTGGTGTTGGAGTAGGAAGTTACCTACAATGAAATCGGGGGGGGAGATAAGTCGATGCCAAGGACCTACTGACACGTTAGCACAAGATAATCTACATTGACTGATCACAACCTACGTCAGCTTCAGGGTGCTCTTCGCCAAAATCAACAGCCCAGATCCCGGACCCAGTTCCAACATCAAGCACCCGTCCAACCTTTGCCCCATCGTCATTCGGGGGTGCGGTTCCGAGCCGGCCGCCGAACGTGCGGATGAACAAATTATGCTGCAGGTCTAAATTGCTTCTGTGTCAGTCTGACGCAGCAGACATTGAGGGGGAAAAAAGACTAGGAGCCTGTACCGAGTCTATCAATCTCCAGTTCGTCGTTGGGGCTGACGTATTCTGTGTTGATTAGCTTTGTTATCGATGTCATTTGGCCCACAGTTGTCAGTGTTGGCGCATGCACTTACTCCCGTCCTTGTACGCATGGTACGTCCGTCCGTTTTCTACTCGGTAGTCAAAAATTGAACTTGATAAACTCGCGGTCGAAGAAACGAGACTTTGCTAAGATTGTGGGCATCAGTTTCTGCAATGTAGGCCACTACAACAGCATGAGCACTCACGCGGCTCACTGACGAGCCATCATCGGTGACCTAAAGAGCAACAGAACAGGTCAGCACGAGTGTCAGTTATAACAGGTCAAAAGCAGTCTCACGTCGTCGGCAACAATGAAGTCATCGTTTTCATTCGCAGCGGCCTGTGGGACGTTGGCATCGGCGCTGGGAGGGCTGTTGGGAGGGCTGTTGGCCCCCGTTGCCGCAGTAGTTGTAGGGTTGTCGGACATTGTGCGTAATTGATCACTTTCGGCAGCTCGGGGGAAAAAAAGCGTCGGAAACCGAATTCCCATACCCAGAAACTAGGTTACATGGAATATATACCAGCGTGGTAGCGTATGGGATCAGGCTCGCTACGCGGCGATATATCCACTTCGGGAGGCCGCGCTTGTTGGTCCATGTTACCCCTCTTCTCGGTTACAAACAATCATGCATGTTTGCTGCAGTCCACGTACAGAAAATCTGCAGCATAACCCTGGTGGCGGCGACGTGTTTTCCAGGAACAGCAGTTGGAGGACGGGCATGGGGGCGCGGACGACTCTTGAGCGGCTAGACGGCCTTCTCCTGCGGGTCTGTTGTTGGTACTGCATGGTGTGATACTGATCACCCCACCGACCCTGGTTCTCTGATATGCATGGTCACTCTTCACATTGACCCATGTCTAGTATCTTGATAAGTTCCGTGTTGGTGGACATATCGAAACACAGGATAACAAGGGGGGATTTCACGGTCCTAGCTATAACGAAGCACACGTGTTGCGTCCGGTTGTCGCCAGCTTTTCCGTCGGCTTTTCTGTTGAACATCCAACAACAAGGTCCACGTACGGACAAGGGTCATTTAGACCAACGATGAAAAGGCACAGTACCTTTTAATATCAGATGACCAATCTAGAGTTGATAGAATATTGAAGACCTGTTCTGTTGCTGACGGTCTGGACACCCTTCAGCCTTACAAGATCTACGTTCATATTCTAATTTTTTGGAAACGGTCCGATAGGAAAGGCAGAAGTATACCGAGCTTAAAGATTGACAGGGTTGAGCCATTCCACATGTTGACCACCTTTAGAACCATTTCCCGAATAGATTCTCAAGCGGGTTTCGCATTAAATTCTGTCTCCATCCACTCATGCAGTAGAATATACCAGTACCAGCGAGGAGCTCTTAAACATCAATCCAGTCTTATCTTCTACAGAGAATGGAATCGGCTACTCACGGTAGGTGGTACATGACACATTCTACCAACTCCATTGTGCAAGTTGACGGCAAATTTGTGCTATGCAAGTCTTCTGGAGTAAATGAAAGAGGTGCGGGGCTGGAAGCGAACTAATGAAATATGGTCAGATGGGTTAAATACATAAATAAACCCGCCGTGGATAAGCAGATAGTCCCTTGTGCAATGCTGTTGTTGACATGAATTGAGTTCAGTATCTCAATATCTAACAGTGCCTATAAACGTACTGCAAAATTAGGAATTGAGATGATCTATAGTACGTGGACTATAACCTCGAGACAGCGCCAAGGGGGGCTCGGGTTCCTCGGGTTCTCTCTCGATTCCTCGTTGTCTCGCTTTCTCGGTTTCTCGAGTAATCAGAAGCCGAAGATGTTAGTGACAATGGACCCGACTTCGCCCCGGATTCGGAATGGCCTCCGAGCTTACGGCTGCTAAACGAGGAATACGAGCACAGCCTGCCTAGGGGGAAGCTCCGCTTATCGGTTTTATACAATCCCGCCTCACGCGTCATATTCGACGCAGAAATCACCCTCAGGCCGACGTCAAAATTGGCATTGGCGTGCGCCTGACCGTCTGGACCGACGTATCCTCCGGGTCTTGCGTCTACCCGCAGTCCCGGCCTAGTTCGAATCGCCGACCCTTGACGTTGACATCCTGGAGACTTGAATCTGGCTGTGCCCCGACAGTGGATTGCTCTAGCCGCATTCCCCCTACAGCTTCCACTAAAGTACGGTCACATCCCGGGGACGATTTCCGAGTAGGGAGCGAGGATCCGCTCCAGACACGATGAATGTCCTATCAGACGACACAGCGGCTGCGGGAATCTCGAAGAAGCAACATCGGAAGTCTAAACTCGGATGCCAGACTTGCAAGAGGCGCAAGATAAAGGTCAGTCTGACGGGACGCTGTCACACCGTTACACGCCATCCCGGCCCCCTTGTCAACCGCTCGACGACAACTGCCTGCGGTCCCTCCAACCCCGGTGGTAGATCTGGTCTGCATGATCGTTTAAATCTGTTGACACGTTTTTCATCGCATCAACTAATGTGCTGCCTCTGTGAAGTGTGATGAGCTAAAGCCAGCATGCCAAAACTGCGTCCGGCACCTGGTATACTGCGACTTTCTGCAAAACAGCCCAGCACCAACGACCACGCATAACATACCAAACAGCACCGCCGACGCCCTGGATGGGGTTGCGCAGTCGGCGCGACTGCCACTACCAGTCAACCACGACATCAACTTCACGGACCTGGAGCTCATGCACAACTTCACTACTTCGGTCTGTTCGACACTGTCAACAGATGCCCTGGTTCGCCAGATGTGGAAGGTCTCGGTTGTGCGCATGGCCTTGGAATGCGAGTACGTGATGCGCACATTGCTGTCCATTTCGGCGCTACACCTCGCGCATCAACAACCCGAACGCAAAGAAGCACTAGTGGCCAAGGCTCTGCTATACCATCGTTCGGCCAGCAGGGAGGCGATGGGACTGATGAGTGGCCTGGACGAGCGTGACGCAGAGAACCTGTTTCTGTTTTCCCTTCTGACCATCTTCTTCGGTACGTCATGAGCTTTTTCTTTTCTTTTTCATAGTTGGTCCTGCCATGCTGCTTATGACTCAAGCCCCCGCGGGTGCTACCTCACCTCGTGCTAACTGCTAATGACTAACGATTTGACCAAACTCAGCCCTTGCATCCGGCCGCTATCTCAAGGAATCGGTGGTCGTTTGGGAATCCGCTTTCCCGGACTGGACTTTTCTTCTTTCGGGGGCTTCTTCACTTATCAAACTTCTCAACAGGAGGGACTACGCGGGGCCGCTCACTCCCCTCTTGACCTATGCGAAGGAGCGATTCTTCGCCGCCCGTGACGATTCACGTGCTCAGCCGGGAGCGTTGGAGTGCCTCCGACAGCGCGTGAACAACAGCGGCATCGACAAGGACCTGCTACGGATCTACAATCTGGCAATCGATGAGCTGCGGCACCCCATGTCTCTCGCTCTGCACGACGGGGGCCGCGGCATGGACATCTTGGACATTTTTATCTGGAAGTACTTTGTGTCCGAAGAGTTCCTGCCGCTGCTCAAGACGCCGGGGGCGAACCAAGAGGCCATTGTCATATACGCGCACTTTTGTATCGTTCTGAAGAAGCTCGAAAGCCAGTGGTGGCTCCAGGGCTGGGCGATGCATCTGATCTCCCAGGCGTGGGAGTTGTTGGACGAGAGCCACAAGTCGTGGATCCAGTGGCCGATGGACGAGCTAGGTTGGACACCTCCGGTTTGAATCCTCAATACGAAAACAATATCAAGCTGTAATATTACTTGACCGAACCAGTCTCATTGCCATATGTACTCTCTTCGCGCAACAGAAACAAAGATTGGAAGATATGAAAGCCCCCCGATTGAATTTTGCTCGCGATTCATGGGGGCGTCCTAGCTTTCCCGCGGGGCCACACTGCGTCACCGAGACATTTTGCATCGCTCTTGGATCCTTTTTCAATAGTAGGGAACTTCAAAGTTACAACTTGCATTGTCGTGAACTCTGCCAGGGAGTAAGGAATCGGAGCAGACACCACTCCCTGAGTGGCACCTCCGGAGGCCAATATACAGAATCGTTAGTAGCCGTTACCATTTGCCAGGCTTTGGTCCAAGAAAAAGTCGCCATCTTATTCCCATGGCGGATACATGTGTTGGGTTCGCTTATATGATGTACTCGAAGACTGTCAGCCAGTGTCCGGAAACAACACAAGGGCAACTTACAGGGATAAAAAGGTATGGGACCTCTCTCTCGTATCTCTTCCAAGCTTCGCCGTACTTTCTTCGGCATCTGTTGATGTCTCTGTTGGTGCGGTGAATGATCATAATCATGAAGAAGACGAAGTAAAACCAGGGGAAAACGCTCCTGTTGCCAGATATCCAGTCAGTGATTAGATAGAATGAAGCATCAAGAACCAGGAACCTACTTGAAGCCAGTAATCAAACCCCACGAGAAGGAGAAGAACATGTCGGGAACATAGTTCGGCTTGCGGATGATTGCGAACCAACCGTCCACCATGATGCGGTCTCCTGCGTCTGTTTCGATGACCTTGGGATTCTCGATCGCTTGCCAAGGCACTTGAGGAAACGTCTTGCGTTTGATCAGCTGGCCCCTTTCTTGGTGACGAAACGCGTTCTTCTGGCCATTGGCGCTGTCCCACATCCAGTAGAAGAAGAGGTACGCCGCAGTCAGTGCTGCCAGGGCATAGGGGTCCCAGTGGTACTCGGAGGGATCGTGGTTGGCGAGGTACAGAGCGCAGTGGCAGTAGGTGAAAGGTACTCCGGCCATTTCCCAGAAGGTGAGGAGAAATCCGAGTTTCTCAAAGTAGATGTCCCTGGTTCCGCGAGCTGGTTAGCCGACTTCGGGATGGATTCTTTTGGTTCCCCGGATCGATACTCACCAGCTCGTGATGATCATCTGCTCTGCCTTGGCACAAGCGTTGGCGTAGAGGTAATGGGCGCCGGCCAAGAAAACCACCTCGCCGGAGACGTATCCGTACGTTTCGTACTGTCGGGCTGCGACCGAGCATGTGATGAGGAAGAGTATGAACCACGGAATCCGCACCTCGTAAAACATCTTGAAGTCCAGGACGCCAATCCGCGGGTTGAGCTCGGCGCCCATGAAGAAGTCGTAGATTGGGTAACCGGTGAGCCGATGGGTGCGTCCGCAAGCGAGGGCAAAGAAGTAGGCGATGAAACTGTTGATGAACCCAGATAAAATGGCGACGGACATGAGAGACCCGAACTCGTCGATCAGGGTGTAGAGCGGGAAGACCCGGGTGACGTGCAGAACAGCGGCGATCGCGAGCGTGGCATAGAAACTGGTATAGGCCGAACAGTGGTATAGGAGTCTCTTGCCGCCCTCATGCTGGAGGGGGCGTCCATAGTTGGACACGCCAGGCATGTAGCAGTACATGAGGGCCTCACCGACGAAGAAAGCCCAGTAGACACCCCATGCCTTGGCGGTCGGGTAGGCGCCTTCGTAGACCAGCTGGGCAAGATGGCGACCAAATTCGGGCAAGGACTGGTTGGGCTCAGGCAGAGGAATCTGGCCGTCGTAATATGTTGCGCCAATCCACATGTACCACATGACCAAAGGGAATCCGATCATGAGCGCCAATGTTCCAAGCGAGCCGCCGAACTCGAACTCGTCTGATGCGCCATCTTTGTGCTTTGTCGAAAGGGACAAATTTTGGGTGTCGATTTCGTCCTTCTTGGACTGAACCGACGTCGTAGAACCCACGTTATTCACACGATTGACGTTCATGGCTATTTAATGGAAGCGAAGTGATGAGGCTCGAAGAAGAAAGATGGCTTAGCACGCCGTTGAGAGTTGTAGAGAGGGTGCCACATCGTCGAATCTGAGCTGAAGCCGTCCCTCGCTATAAATAAGCCACATAAAGCGAGCTAATGAAGCTGATGGCCAGTCTGATTTTGCTGGTGCTTTTACTGGAAAGTAGCTTCTCGTTCATGCACGGCTCGTCTAGCATGCCGGGGGGCGGCTTTCATGCAGGCGTCGTGTAGCAGTGCTTGCTTCCGGTCAGGGTGGGTCTAAGTCTAACTTGGCGAGGTTTTGTGAGAGTAAACCATATCTACTTGCCATGTATGGGGGAATTAACCGCATTGGTGACTGAAACGAAATGAGAGGGAGTGGTACTGGCCATCCATTGGGCAGGACTGTCGCTTCACCCGTTGTGGCCGTTGTGAAGCTGACACGAAGGATTTCAGGTAATTGTGGAAACATACCCTGGATGCTTCTCTTGATAGTTGGATGAGAGATACAAGATAACATGAGCTTTCGACAATCAAACCCTAGCAAAGAGAATCAATGTGGTTATGAGCAGAATACTTGTACTTTATGAGTACCAGAGCTCTGCTGTTCTGACTGTCACAGTCCGAAGAAGCCTTACTTGAGTCGAAGACATCTCCTGTAATTGCGGTACCAGGATCCACAGTGCATAGATGTACCTTCAGCTATTGCGTCTAGTCTAGGTCTCTAAGCACGGATAGATTCAGCCTCAACGACCTGCTTCGTCTCGTTTTGATGCCACTCTCTACGATATTTTCTTGGTTTATACAAAAGGATACAATTTCAGTATCCAGAGTAGTCGATGCTCTGATCGATCCTTTGGGTCTTCCTGCCAATGTCGGATAATGTTAGTCTACCCACCGGTCAAAAATGACAGGCCTCCCCATCTGGTTGTACTCTCGGCCACTCAAGAGCCTTCACAGTAGTTTGCTCTTTTTTGCTGGAGACAGCTTACGACAACGGTTTTTAGAAGCTTCGCAGTCGATAAGAGCCGAGTTGCGTCGCAATCGATTGATGGAGACGGGGTGCCCATAGTCTGTTGAGTCTTTCTATCTGAGCCCAAGGCGTCTGCGGCTGGTGTGTGTGTTGTAGAGCCGTAAGTTGGTGTTTCGACCCAGTCCTGCTCCAGTTGCTTGGTATACTGCCCGTCTTCGTCATTACGTCGATATCCAAGTTGCCGTCAATCTTTTTATTCAGCTGAACGCCGAAATGTTCGAAATCGTTCGAGGCTTCGTTCTGATGCTCTTCGTCGTCCTTGTGATCCTTGTCATCCAACCTATACACGGTAGCCGAAGCTGCATTTGGGCAGCAGCTGCCACGTAGCTCCAACCATGTTTCAGGCCATCTCTACGGACCGTTCCAAGCCGAAATTCTGTATTTTAATGCAGTTCCGAGACCCTTGACAGCAAAAAGAAACGATGCCATGTCGGCTCAGCCACGGCAATGACGTTCTCAGAGTCTATTTTTTGAATCGTAATTAACAAATGGGTGTTCAATTACTCCTCAGTTCGAGAGGCGCGCATTCAAATGCCAATGATGCAGAGGCTTACGACGTATTCCCCGATTTTTTTTGCGATTGGCGTAGAGAAAGTATGAAATCCTGGAAGTTGTTTAGACCGAGACAATTAAGCTACCTACATGTACTTGCCGTTGGAATAAAATTGAAATCAACTCATTGGCTGTCCTGTTGTCGACTCCAAGAATTTTCTTTACTAAAACTCACTTTTCGTCAGTAAAACTGCAAGTCTTTATTCTGGGAAGCACCCATCTCCATCCAATACGCGGTCTCTGGCACCGGGCCCGGATGTCTACCGGATCTACCGGGATCGTAGGCCGAGACGTATCCACACTTCGGTCCGAACGGGTCCACTTTGCAGCGGGATGACGTCGCAACCCGCAATCGAGATCTGGGCCGGTTTTGGTGCGTGTCATTCCCACTTCGTCTCCCTCGCAGTAGCGTGTGTATCCATCCGTACATAGTAGAAATACCTGTACTCTCTTTCCCACGTGCCACATCACGAAACTCACAGGCTGTGTGGTGTGTGTCAAACCAGCAAGACCGGCCCTCCTGCACTCCTCAAGCCAACCAAGGCCATGGAAGCTGAAACCCCCTAATCCCCGAGGGCCGCCCGCTTACGCTCAACGGTGCTGGGATTCCCTCGCGTGGCGTACCGAAGCATGTCTGGCTGTGGCTGCCAACTTCCAGGATTTTGTCATTGCGTCTGATGATGCCCCCCCCCCAAGCCGCGCAGGGGTCCAGACGGGGGGAGGGGGGGTCCTCATCCCGGCGGCCTGGACCAGCGCGGCAGCCTATGACATCCCGTCTCGAAGCCTCCATCACGGACCGGTATGACGTATCCATGAGCATCATCAGCCACACGTACGCAACACGCGCAGCCGAGAGGGATGCGTGAGTGACGACTCTGACGGAAGTGTATTTGTGCGTTTGTGTGTGTCGGTGTGTGTGTGTGCTTTCTAGCTTTGGGCGCGCAGTTTGGACGGGCTTTATATCAGGCTGGTGCTTCCTCGTTTCTGGCGTCTCGCGTCCGTTTGTGGTGTTCATCCCGTTGATCGATTCCGGACCTCAGTCGAACTTTTTCGCATCAAACAATCATCGCTTCTATCCTTTTTTCCCCACAACTACCACCACCAAACAGTATCATTCATCATGGCCGAGTGGGCAAAGCAAACCTACAACCAGCAGTACGAGAGATGGGTCCCGTGGCTCGAGGACCAGTACCTGAAGTGGTTCACCAACGACAACAAGGCTAGCTACGCCACCAAGGGTAAGATACGCTGCTCCTTGAACATCTCTGCATCCGCCCTACACTTTTTTGCACTAGTACCTGGCTAGTCGTACGAGAAACTTCAACTAACGCGCTTTTCGTTTCCAGACACCCTGGGCCAGACCAAGGTCACCGGCGTCGAACAAGTCGACACCCTCCAAGATGGCGTGCACAACCTCGTCGGAAGCCAGGTCGGCAAGGGCGGCCTCCTGCAGCCCGTCGGCGACTTGGCTTCGAAGGAGGGCATCAACCGCGCCGAGCGCCAGGGCAAGGACGACGAGGGCGGCTACGTCCCCACCGCCGTCCCGGGCTCCAGCGCCCTGAACCAGGCCGGCAGCGGCGTCGCCGACGGCGGCAAGGCCGTCGCTGGCAAGACCACCGAGGGCCTGAAGGGTGCCGGCGGCTACGTCGGCGGTCTCTTCGGCGGCGGCGGCCAGGGCAAGCCCGAGCAGAAGTAAGGGTGTGGC
>JASUDE010000069.1:128184-152683 GCA_034509685.1 Colletotrichum cereale | reverse complement strand
AGTTGGAGGGTATCTAGAAAATAGGGTGGCTGGGCGCGATTTTCGGGTGACCGAAATGCAGGGGTGACCGAAAAGTGGGTGCTTTGACTTATCCAACTTTCGAACCAATTGGGTTCTGCCACGGATCCTGCAGGCCACCCGCATGCAGGAAACACACATCCGTAGCACCTTTGCTTAACCCTTTCGGTACAAAATATCAGAAAACTTCGAGAATCTCTCTCGGCCTTCTCCAACAACGGCCGCAGTGAAGGGCAGGGCACAAGCCCTATCTCCCCAATGCGTTGTGAGGTTCTTGGGGACAGAGCTGGGTTAATTGCTATCAACTTATGATCAATACTAGATACGTTTGTTCCGAAAAGTACTCTGATAATGCGGTAACAAGGTCGTCGACACAATTGTATGGTTCGACACCGCCTTTTAAAAATAAGCATGATACTGGGCAACGAAATAGTCACTTGACTTTTCTGGCAACCCAAAACTGAGCCGAGTAGGCGTTCTTAGTGAGAGCCTTCTCGTTGAACCCGTACACGGCCTCTTTCCCGCGAACCTTTTCCCCCTGCAGTGTCACCTCGCCGCATTGCTCGCTGGTATCCACATACTCGAAGCCCATGCTCTTCGTGACGGCGACGATCTCGTCCAGAGAGAGCTGGACAAAGGGCCCCGTCCCCCAGAGAAGGGGCCCGAAATTGACCCAGTACCCCCCCGTCTTGAGCGAAGCGTGGATAGCATCCAAGTAGCTCATGATGTTGCGAGCGGTGTCGATGAAGAAGTGGGTGACGACAACGTCGTACTGCCCTTTCTCCGCTCTGAAGGCCGTCGCGAAGTCGCCCTCGACCAAGAGTACAGAGCTGGCGTTGACCCTCTGATCGGGAAACGAGACCCCGCGAAACATGTCGGCCGTGGTTGCATGGTGAGACCAATCATCGACGAATGGGTGAAGGGCTTTGCCTCCTGGTCGGGGGTGTGCTTCGAGGAACCGGTAGGCCAGGTTCATGAACATCGACCATTCGTTGACGGTGACGTCGAACCCGCCCAGAGCCGCAACCTCGTGGCCAAGACGACCCACTCCCGAGCCCGGGAAGAGGGCCTTGATCGACCGGGAGGTCCGGTCCGGGAACAGGGCTCTTAGCTCATCCAGGATGCAAGGGAACGCGTCTTCGCGCTCACCGATACCTGCCGTGGACCAATCTCGCACGAAGTGCTTCAGCGCTTGGGATGCACTAACCCGGTCAGCAGGCTGACCCGCGTCGTCCTTGGCTTTGCTGTGGCCCGCTAGCTCCTTCTGCGTGATGCCGTAGAACTCGAGCGCCGTCTCAACGATGTCGTTGCACAGCTCTTGGTTGAGGCCAAGGAGCTGCTCAGCAATGTCGAACTTCTGCGAGTATCCAACGGTTTTCTCAAGGATCTAGTCGCAAGTTTAGTGACGCCTTCGGAGAAGGTGGATGAAAGGCATCAGGAACTTTGTGAGTTTGGACTTGCTGCTTTCTGGGCCTTGGACACATGCTTGTATAGACCCTTCCAACGGTCAAGCTCGACCATGTGACGTGATTTATACCGACTGAAGCCAAAAAGGGCTTCCAGCAGTCGGTGGCGCGGATGATTCGTATCCCATTTTCCGTGCGACCTGCTCATGCGTTTGAGGAGACTCTTCTTCTCCTGCTCGTGGCGAGGACTTGGCTTCTCCTGTATTTCTTCAACAGTAACCGTCACCTCGTGCAACTCTACGAGCGAGTCTATGGGCATCTGGACCACTCATCAGCTGAGACCTTTCCGATATAACGGCTGGCGGCATCGGTGAAGCGGGTCACATGGCCGTCGTCGTCTCGCTTCATCGGGGGGGACGTACGGATGCCAGGATCCTTTTGTCGCCGAGCACGCCATCGGGTGCAACCTTCTTATCCGCACTTTCATTGCCAAGTCCCAGTTCGCTTGCTGCTGGCAGAACACCGCGTGCGAAGCCCAAGGCAAGCCATACGGCCGGGTGAGACAGCCTCATGACCACCCGTTGAGTTTGTTGCCCAGTTGAGTAGGTCGGACGATAATGTAAGTGGGTGGTTGACGGTGGATGGGGGGATGACTCGTCTATAATTTAGCCTAGGCTATGTAACGTCCAGACTAGACTGAAAGGACTGAGACTTACAGAATTAACAGCGAGTAATGCACATGCGGGAAGTGAGGCTGGTCGTTAAGGGTTGAGCGATTGCGTACATAGTACACTTCCAGAACGAGAACCTTGATGGCTGCCAAGCGAAATGTGGGAACATCAACATCCACGATTTTGTAAGCTGGCTTCGGGAGTTGTTCTAAGTGGTCAAGATGAGACTCTAAGTAAGTTATGGACCGTATATGGTCCATATAGCACAAGGCCGGCTACAATGTGCTCTGAGCCGCATGGGATATCAAAGTGGTCAAATTTGCGCTGATGCTGTATATCCAAGACATATATGACTACTAGATATATACATATGTGTGAAACCCGCTTTACTTTCTCATCCCTCGTTGTAAGTGCTGTGCTACATAACTAGATTTCATTTTTCTGCTCCCAAACAGTCACCAAGTCGTTCTTGGAGCCCGAGAAACGCCGGCGGGCTAGGATGATGCTCTGCCTCTATTGCTTCGTGAGTTACCGTCATAGTTCCAATGGCATAGTATTGGGGTTTGCCTCGATTGTGTATTGATAGGCCTCGGTCAAGTCAGATGCAACATGTTTTCATGCACATAGTTAGGTATCCTGGCGGGCATGCCCTTCATCTTGACGCAGTATTAGCAAGCAACAAAGAAAGTGGCCAACAAAACTTTCGATACACTCATGTAATTCAGTTTCCATTGGCCCAATATATACAACACAAAGCCCTAGACCTTGATCCACGGGGAACGCGAACCCCCCTGCCCCTTCCCAGCCTCATCACAATCATATCCATCATATCCATCATCATCATCATCACTATAATCACGCACCGTCGACCCCGTCCGCCGACGCCCCGTTCGCCGTGACGGCGTCCTCGCGTAGGTACTCGTTCAGCCGGTCGCGCGTCCTGCAGTTCCCCAGCGCGAAGCTCGCCGCCAGCGCCTCCAGCTCCGCCTCCGTCTTGCCGCGGAACAGCTCGGCGAACTCCCAGCCGGCGTACTCGCTGACGAGGCACTCGCGCACGACGCGCTCGACGTGCCGGTCGAACGACCAGATGCGCGGGTACTTTTTTCTCTGCAGGTGCTCCGGCACGCTCTCCTTGAGCCGCGCGATGAAGGGCGCGTAGACGGCGCCGTCGACGCCGCTCTTGTCGGCGCAGCCCCAGAAGTCGAGGCCGTTGCGCTGCTTCTTCTCGACGAACGGCCGAATCAGCCGCATGTAGGGGCTCTCCGGGTCGAGGTAGACCATGCCCTGGTAGCCGACGTCCTTGTACAGCCAGATGCTCCACGAGATGCCGCCGATCTCGCGGTAGATGGCGAGCTGCTCCTTGAGCAGGGCGAAGCGCTTCTCGTTGGTCGCCGCCGCGTCCGGGTCCGTCCGCGGGTCCTGGTAGACCGGCCCCCACTCGCCGTTCCAGATGGGCACGCCGGCCTTTTGCATGAACTCGACCTTGCGCAGGAGGCTGTGTCGGAGCTTCCGCTTCTGCTCCTCCGTGCCCTCGTACTGCTCCGGGAGGGGGAACCCCATCATGCTGTAGTCGTGGCAGCTGTAGACGCTGTTGGGGAGCGTCTTGTCCGGCGAGAAGGCCGAGAAGTCCATGGCGTACGTGTTGCCGTCGAGGAAGAGGATGTGGTTCGGGTCGATGGCGCGGATCGCCTTGTCCGCCCGCTCGTACCAGGCGATGAGGCGGGTGTGCTCGGGGTCCGCCGGCTCGTTGAGGGGGTTGTACCCGGCGATGACCTTGTTGCCGACGTAGTGGCGGGCGAGCGCCTCCCACAGCTGGATCGCACGGTCCTGGAAATCCCTAAACTCCCAGAACAGGGCCCTGCTGATGCCCGAGTCGCTGTGCCAGTCCTGGTTCTGCCCGCCCGGGACGGCGTGCAGGTCGAGGATGACGTAAATGTTGTACTTGGCGCAGATGTCGACGATGCGGTCGAGCAGCGCGAAGCCCGACTCCTTGATCACGCTCGGGTTGTCGTCGTCCATGAAGTGACGGTAGTTGAAGGGGACCCTCAGGCAGTTGAGGCCCAGTGACGCGTACAGCGCGGCGT
This sequence comes from Colletotrichum cereale, assembly GCA_034509685.1. Lineage (NCBI taxonomy): Eukaryota > Fungi > Ascomycota > Sordariomycetes > Glomerellales > Glomerellaceae > Colletotrichum > Colletotrichum cereale. The sequence goes on along the minus strand of JASUDE010000069.1, from coordinate 148,504 downwards.
CGTCCTCTGTGAAGAAGTGGTGGATGAGACGGGCGAAGAAGAAGTCGGCCTTCTCCTTGCCGAGGACCTCGGCCATGGCCGCGCGGTGCTCGTGCTCGTGGCCGGCATAGCCGGTGATGAAGTTCTCCATGTTGAGCATGCCGCCGATGCCGGCGCCCTTGAGGAGTACTTCTTTGCCATTTTCGTCGACAATCTTTGTGCCGCTGACGCGCAGCATCGTGAGCGGTGGGTTAGACGGTTGTGTTGACATGGTTGTGAGCTTGAGCTGGGTGTGAGGTTCTGGGTTTACGAAGTCGACCTTGCTTGGTGATCAGTTTCCCTCGAGACCATGACTTTTATACCCATCAACCTCGTGATAAATCCAGAACGATGGATCAACTTATCAATGCCGATCCAGTCATTCTGCCCTCTCAGGAGTGCTCCCCTGCCGTCATCGCGCATCGCTGTGTAAAAGGCCCCATGGCCCCCCTCACGGTCTTACGAGCGACATTCCGCGAAAGGGGCAGGGTTGATGTGGGTCTTTGCAAAGCGGGCTGTGCCGCTCCAACAGGTGGAACGATATACTGGTACATAGTATTCTCCGCGTGACCAAACGCCGACATGCATATTTCGCCGATAGACCTTGAAGGATTTCTCATGTTCGGAAGGCTTCTGCCAAGTCTCCATGTTGGCCAAGAAGAAGAAGAAGAAGAAGAAGAAGAACCAATCACTTGGCCCGCTTGCCTTCAGCCTGAATGCACTATCGAGGTCATTCCGACCGGTCAACTACTACGTCCCATGAACTCGGGCTGTTAACGTTGATCTAATCTCTCATGCGATACGTTGCAGGTGATGGCGCCGAGAGCATAACGCAGGCCTTCCCCAACAAGCGCCGTGTCCTCTCCATGATGCGCGTCTCGCACTCCCAGAAAGCCAGCATGTCAACCACCTCCTCGACAGCTCCGTACCACCCAGGTGGCAGAGGCAACGCGGAGTCCGTCTCGTCTTCTCCCCCACCGCTCGGCTGCGAGATCATGGCCGACGCAACCAGCACCATGGCGCTCCGCGAGCAAGACCGCATCATCGGGATCGTACCGTGATGGCGGTGTCTGTAACCTAGCCGGTTGACGACGAGCCGATACAGATGGTTGTCGAGCCCCTTGCGTGCCAGCTCCGTCGTTGCGGGCGAGACCGCCGCTCGCGGAAAGTCGCGGTTCGCCCCGAGCCCGTCGAGGGCGGCGGTCGTGAACGGCCAGTAGATGAGCTCGTAGAGATTCATGGCGTGGCCCCGTAGCACGAACCTGCACACGTCGTCCTCTTCCGCCGGCTCGGCGAAGGAAAGACTCGGCGGAAGCGACGCTACCCACTCTCGGACTTGCGCCTCGTACTGCGGGACTGCCGCGGCCAAGGCTGCGAGGTAAGACTGGCGCGTGGGGAATTCCTTCCGCAGGCTCATCATCTCGGCGCTGATCCGAGACGCGAGCCGGCGGAGAGATATCTCGGCGAGGTAGAAGTACCAAGAGGTCCTTTCCCGGGCCATTCGTGGGTCCGCCGCCGCTTCGACCTCTGGCCGCGGCGCCGGCGGCGTCGGGAAGAATGGCGGGTAGAAGGCGAGTTCTTGGTCACTGAGGGAGAAATCGGGGAGGTAGAGATCGCCCCTCATTTCTCGCTCCGACTTCCACGACGACCAGTAGACGGCCTGTTGGAGTGTGTCGGTGGAGTAGTTGCACGAATCGTTGCCGGACTCTACGTTGCTGTGGTAGTGTTGCTGAGCTTCAGGGGTAAGAAAGGAGAATTGCTGGCAGCTGGCCAGCGCCTGCACGAAGTGTCTCCAGGCCTTGACCGGCTGGAAGACGCACATCATGTAGACGCCCGACAAGAAGAGGCACTGAGCGGCGATGATGTCGTCCGACGACAGCAGGCTTCCCAGCCTCCTCTGGGCTGCTTTGAAGTAATCCTGGGCATCGGCGTGGGCGACGGACCCGGACATGGTCTCGTGACTCGGGCCGAAGGGAGTAGCCAGCGACCCCAACGCGCAGATGAGGAGCAAGAGGCATGATTCAGCAGACCAGCCAATGCCGTTCAACACGATGCGCGAGGCCATTTTTCGAGTGGCATTCTCGTCGAGGATTGGATTCTTGACATGGACGTGGGTGAAAAAACTGTCTAGCAAGTCGTTGATGAGCCTCATTTCCAAGTCGAGTGCCCCTAGGGTGGACATGGGAGAGTTCCCAATGATGGAGGCATGGTCGGCATGCAGTAACATGTCATCGCTCTCCATACCCTTGTCGACTTCTCGAAAGACAGCCCAAGACATGACATGTTCCGGCCTCGGGGGAATGATCATGTCAAGCTGAATAGGGGGGCCCGCGGGTGGTGCTTCCACCTGATGCTCGACCGAGGCCTCAACTACCCTGGTCTTATGCCTCGTCGACCCATCGACTGACACGGACCTCATCAGCTCTTCCAGATCATCAAGTCGTTCCAAGATCTTGAGACTGGCCGGATCGAAGCTCGAAAGGTCGACGGGAGACTGGATGCAGACGGCCCCGACTTTCAGGCAAAAGGAGCATTGTGGCTTGAGATTGTCGCATTTCGTCCTACGCGCCCGACAGACTTGGCAGGCTTTGACGGCTCTCTTCCGCTGGTAGAATGCTGTGCCTCGCGCTGCCGGGCGACTGTTGGTCTTGGTCGTGGATTGCTCCGGTTGGTTCCGGTCTGGACCTGGTACCCCACGGGCCGAAGATACCTGTACTTCGTTGCCCGGGGCAGATGGGTCTGCCATATTGAAGGGATGATGTTGGGGAAAAGATGGCGGAGGATGTCGCGGAGTGTCGCTTTTCACTCTTTAATGCTTCTTCTCCGACCGATTGCGGGGGGAATCCGGGGCTCCACATCCGCATCGGCGGTACGTATCCATCACCCCCCTCCCCCCATGCCGAAGACTAGGATGTCGGCCATGGTTTTGGCCAGAGACTTACATGGTATATACACTAGACGAACCCCGACAAGGACAGGCCACATCGGGACTACTGGCTTCTTGCCATTATGGCTTAGCGAGCCGCGGAGTGTCGTTCTTGTGTCGTCTTCCCGTTACGCTACTCCAACAGGGGGGGGGGGGTTGAGTTCGGGAGTAGTTGTCCAATAACCTCCAACTCGAGTTCTGTCAATGGGAATTTACAGCCATCACACAGGAGAGATGCCGACGGCCTGGTTGACATCCAAGGGAGTCCTCGGAGTTGAATATAACTTCTGACGATTCCCCGGATTGTCTCCATGTTCATCCTCCATGTTCCTCCTCCACAACCCTTCTTCGCAACTTTGACCAACTCCGGACCTCAACGTCACATAATATAAGCCCCCCGAAACCCTCATCAACTGCCTTTACCGGGTTATCTTAAAGCTCCCCCCGGCAAAAATGAGCGACAAGCAAGATGTATCTGACCGCTTGGAGGCAAGTGTGTCGCACCAAGACGCAAAGGAGCCGGCGCTCGCGACGACGATGCAGCAGGAGAACGACCTCACGGCCCGCGAGGTCTTCAAGAACCACAAGGCCATCGTCTGGTGGTGTTTCTACTGGGCAATGGCCGCCATTGGATGGTGTGAATTCATCTCCCCCCTCCCCCCTATTATACATGGTATTTTCTGCCGTTTGGCGGCATAGGTTCCAAGCTTTTAACGGGGGCTGACCAAGTCTTCGTTCCAGGGGCTTCGACGCTCAGATCAACGGCGCCATGATCGCCGTGGCATCCTTCCGACGCGACTTTGGGTGCGTACAAAGACGACAGACACAGCCTGACGGTCGAATACGGCGTCGAGTGTTTGCAAAGAGGCTGACTGGGGATTTCCCATGTAACAGATACGTCCTCGACGGCGAAGCCATCCTGCCCGCGGACTGGCAGTCGGCCTTCAACGTCATCAGCACCGTCGGCCAGTTCTTCGGCGGCTTCGCCTGCAGCTGGCTCGCCGACAGGATCGGCCGCAAGCGGTCCCTCGCCATCGGGATCGCCGTCTGCATCGGCGGCTGCCTCGGGGAAGTCTTCTCGGCCACACGGGTCGCCTTCCTCTGCTCCAAGCTGGTCCTCGGCTTCGGCCTCGGCTTCTTCCTGACCATCGCGCCCCTCGCGTGCAGCGAGCTCGCCCCCGTCGCCCCCCGCGGCTACGCCTCGGCCGGCGTCAACCTGGGCATCGCCATCGGCCAGCTCCTGTCCAACGTCGTCATCAAGATCTTTGGGGAGCGGCTCGACGACTGGGCGTACCGCGGGCCCTTCGCCACCCAGCTCTTCTTCAGCCTCTTCCTCGCCGTCTTCTTGCCCTTCGCCCCCGAGTCGCCGTGGCACCTCGCACGCAAGGGCAAGCTCGAGGACGCGACCAAGTCGCTCCGCAAGCTGTACGGTCCGGACTACGACGTCAGCTTGAGGCTGTCCGGGATCGTGGCCACGATCGAGGAGGAGAACACGCACCAGACCCACGAACTTGGATTCGTCGACTGCTTCAGAGGTACCAACTTGCTCCGTACCGGTATCTCGACCGGCGTCTTCCTATGCCAGCACCTGGTCGGCATCGTCTTCGTCCTCGGGTACTCGACCTACTTCTTCAAGCTGGCCGGTCTGGACGTCTCCAGATCTTTCGATCTCGGCGTGGGCGTCACCGCCTGCGGTGTCCTCGGAAACATGGTCAGCTGGTTTGTTGTCGAGTCCTTTGGGCGGCGGAAGATATTCCTCTCCGGCATGGCCTCCCTGACTGCCTTGCTGCTCCTAATCGGTATCATGGATGTCGTCCCGACCGGCGCCGCCAAGTGGGTGCAGGCCGCTTGCACTGTCATCTACGCGTTTGTGTATTTCCTCACAATCGGCGCCATGGCTTTCGCCATTCTCGGGGAGACCTCGAGCTCGGTGCTGCGCGCCAAGACAATGGCCCTGGCAACCGCCACCCAGGCCGTGTGCGGTGTGGCCATGAATTTCACGATTCCATACATGGTCAACCCTGACGAAGGGAACTTGAGGGGCAAGGTCGGCTTCATCTTTGGTGGCTTGGCTTTCCTTGCCACCATCGGTAGCTTCTTCTATGTTCCGGAACTCAAGGGAAAGTCCTTTGACGAGATTGACCGTCTCTTCGCCGCAAAGGTGCCGCCCAGGAGGATGGGAGATATGTAGATTCACGTTACTGTTCATGACGCGAATACCAACACAAATTACAACTCTATGGACCTTCAACACTGCAAAACGTTGAAACCCTCGGGAAAACACATCCATCCAGCCCATCCGTCCACCTAGCTTCCAGTCAAAGTTCGGAACTATCCAACGTGTAGTAGTCACTCTACCGGAGCGGCCGTGGTCTCTAGCGCCGACTTCCCGAGGACGGCGGCCCCCATGCGGAAGGGATTGTCTGAGAGAGGGGGGGCTCTCCACGTGTGCGGTGGCCGGACACGGTACTATTGCCAGACTACCTATTCCTCGACTAGCGCGGCCCTTCTTGGCGTCGGCGCCTGCCGACGTGGCTCTCAGGTTGAGGGATCATCAAGCGTTGGCAGTAGCGGTGGTCTGCACCGTTGTGGCTAGACGTGGCTGGGCGTTGGACGGCGGCGGAGTGGTGGGATACCTATTAACATCATGACGGAGAACCCGGCTCGGGGCCGGGAAACGGGTGGGAAACATGGAATCAAAGAAACGCCCATACTGATTTTGACCCCGGGCACACGCAATCTACCAGCAACACGGGAACCCTCCCAAGCCTTGCCGATTCCTTCCAAACTCCGTTACGAATAACAAAACTCGAGACCGAAAAATAGACCACCCAGGATTAGACAGATAATCTCGCTCGCAACGCCAAAAACAATTACAAGTGTCGTGTGGCCGTGTAGTACCGCAGGGCAGTCAAGTCGAGCGTCGCCACGCCGCCCCCGTGACACGCGAGGCCCGGCTCATTCGCCATCCCAAACATTCCGCAGCGACGATGGCTCGATGCGGCCGGAGCCAGTGCGGGCCCGGCCGCGGTGGCCCTCGCCGGTGGTGCCGTACTGCGGGTTGAGGTCGCGGTAGGAGACGGGCACGTCCGTCTCCTCACCGCTGTCGTTGGCGTTGTTGGCGGCAGCAGATGCCGGGGAAGCCGTGAGGAGAGGGCGGGTGCGCTCGCGCTCCTCGATAGGACGTTCGGACAGGTGGCGCCAACTCTGTGCCCACCAGGCGTGTCTCCAGTTGCTGGCGCTCTGCATAAAGAGCAATGTGATGACCTGGGTTCGGATCAGGTCAGTTTTGGGTCTAGGGACGTTGCCAGAGAGAGAGTGTGTGTGGAAAGGGGAAAGGGCGCACCTGCAAAAGGCCGACTGCAAGTACGATGGCCAGATCAATGCTCGCGTTGGTCAAGGCGGCATCCCGCCACGGGGCGAAGCAGGGCGTGTCGCGGGCGAAGCTCTGGGCACACTGTACGCTTCCAGTGAAGGGCCAAGAGCGGTCCTTGACGCTGTTGAGGCCGCAGCAGTCGAGGGTGTCCTGGATGCGTCGGATGGAGGAGGCATCCTTGGCAGCGAACATGCGCTGCCAGGCGGTGGAGAGGGCGCAGTCGAGGGTATCGCTGGAGATTGCGGACTGCAAAAAGAGGACGGCGATGGCCGTGGTCAGGATTCCCTGCAGAGCCTGTATGATTGTCGGGAAGAGCTGCTCGGCGCGTGCCAGGGAGTGACCGGCGTTGAAGAGCAGGCGTGGGTAATAGAAGGCGTTTATGGTGCCGAGGATGGGCAGCAGGATGGGGAGGAAAGACAAGAAGGGAGCGATGGGGAGGACGAGTCTTGTGCTCGAGACATGGACGATGCTGCAGAAAGTAGTTAGTTGGTGTGAGGTTAGTTGGTGTGAGGGTGAGGGTGAGGGTGAGGGTCAAGGTGTTGGCGATGGTTGGGATGGAGACTTACATGGCTGTCGAGACGAGCCCGACGCAGATCTATTACGGGACATATGTGTGTTAGACACATGGTTGGAATGCCCCGTTTTCGGAGCCGAAGATGCCTCTGGAAATACTGCTGCTTACCAAGAAGAAGACTGTGCCCGGATTGACCAACATGGTGAATCTTTTTGACTACCTAGGTAGCGGCATCCGGTTGCGGGTGTTGTTGATGTCGATGAAACAACTGCTGGACGTCGAGTGAGATGAAGAAGGGGAAAAGGGAAGAAAGAAGGCAAACGACAGAAGAGAGTGAAAGGAGGAAAAAGTGATGAGCGTCCGAATGCACGTGTAAATAGTGCAAAAGTGGGAGTGAAGTGAGTTGGTTGGTTGTGGACGCGACGGATAATACGAGAGAGAGACGAGAGACGGAGACGGAAGAGGACGACGGGGACGACGGGAAGAGAAGGGTGTGGCGCTGGCCGTCGCCCCCAAGGGCCGATCGCTGTGATAGGGCGGAAAGTTGCTGAGGGCAATCAAATCGGGGGGGGGGGGGGGCGCCCCTCCTCCAGGTTGCCCAAGCTCCCCCCTTAAGCTTCGCTAAGCTCCCCTTAAGCTTCGCTAAGCTCCCCTTAAGCTTCGCTAAGCTCCCCTTAAGCTTCGCTAAGCTCCCCCTAAGCTTGCCAGTTGGCCCCCGCAAGCTGCTCTCCTAGCAGAAAATCGCCGCCGAGCTCGACGTCATGGCCGGCCAAGCTCCCCCGAGAAGTTTAATTTTCCTTCAACTCCGAAGCACGCCATATCTGAACAGCAGGTACGTGTACAACATCTGCCCCAGTATGCTGAATGTTGTTGTAGTCAAGGTACACGTAGGTTTTCATGCGTACTGTACACCCGACCGAGACCGCCCAGACACTTCTAGACGACACCAACACCGCTGCCGGAGGCCGTTGGCAGTTAGACAACCCACCCGACAGCCAGTCAAATCAGCCCAGTCTACATCATCCAGGGAGAAGAGAGTGCGAGAGATGATGCTAGACCTCGCTTGTCCGCGTGTCGTGCGTTTTTTTGGCAAGCGGCCACCATCCATCCCGATCCAGGGGCGCAGTCGTCGGATCGGACCCTTGGGCTTTTCGTGCCGATCCGAAGCCTTGCAGCGTGGGTATTCGTGCGTTGTCCACAGATTGGACGCCGCATTTGGCAGTCGGTGCGTTGCCGTTGTCTAGGACGACGAGCTTTTGCCGGTGTGTCCATGTGTGTGTGTGTGTGGGCGTGTATGTGTGTGTCTGTCCTTTCGACGGATCCGGGTGAGTTACATGCTTGTGTGTACCCGTCGATGCCGCCCAATTTCCTCCACACTTGTTCGTTCGTTCTTTGCGTGTGCATGATACGGAACGGAACGGAGGGTAAGCTGATGATGACGACACATGCCGACTTGTACATGGTGCTACCAACCACTGCACCTATCTGTACGGTCCATGTACATAGCGACGTAGCATGTGTTTGTGCTCGTGCATCAGCCAACCCTCCATTCGCTTGCTGTCTTCCTATGCTTCGAGGATGCATATCGCGCTCGCCAATGAGGTCGGGCGCAGCTTCCGTTGGGGTCGAAAACCGAAACCTCCCGAATGCCCTGGTCCGTCCGTCAGCCAACGGTGGACAAGCGCGCACTTGGTGTCGATGGCTTGCCAATGTCTGTGTGTGTGTTTGTGTGTGTGTGTGTGTGTGTGTGTGTGTGTGTGTCACCGAGGCGGAGAGCCTGCTCTGGTCGTCGGCGGGGTGGCTCGTGTAGCGGAAGAATCGAATGGCGATGGATCGCGACTTCTTTTTTGCGCCAACATGGCAAAGTTGGTCAACATGGCAAACTCGATCAATAATCGGGGGTTTTCATACAGCTGGGCACAAGGTGTATGTGGTTAGGTCCATGGACAGGCTTGAGATGTCAGGTAGTTACCTAAGTAGGTACCTAGGGAATGATCAATGTCAAGGATCTGGGGAGGGGGAGGGGGGATGGACACACACCACAGCTGCGACTCGGGGCGTGACAGGATCCACAAGGCTGAGAGGGTCCCGTCCCCCGGAAGCCGTTCCGGTGTGCCACGGACGGAGGTGGTGGAGAGACCGTAGCTTGGTGGTCTGCATCGGCCAATCCATGACCTATCTATCGCTTCGAATGATCCGAGTGCTAAGCGGTCGCCGGCCGCCAGAGTGGTGTTGAAAGTCGAGTTACGCTGTGCGGGTTTGGACCACAGCAAGCCGGCCGATGGCATCCTTGACGTATATGCCCGGTGGTAGTGGAGGAAACTTGATCATCTTCAACGTACGACCTTCCAAGTAATCCATGGATGCGTCTGTAGGGTGACGGGTTGGGTTCGGTTCGGTATCGTATCACCGTGTATCCGATACTACACAGTATACGACTCCGTTCGGCATTTGGTGTGTTCCTGAGTCGAGTTGAGACGAGCTGAAGACTCGACCTGAGAGACCAGACCTCGTCTCATGTACTGTACCATGTACGGGTATCGTGGACACTACGACTTGCTCTAAGCCGAAACGGTACGTGGCCAAAGGATATGACTGGCCAGAGCTCACAGAGCTATCTGCTTATCTAATCAGTCGTCTCCACAATGTGACCCCTCTATTGCGCAACGGCGAGCAGGAGCTCACCTACACTGGGAAGGAGCAAAGGAGGGGCACCACAGTACACCATCAGCCAAGATTGACGTCGTCTCTCTCTCTCTCTCTCTCTCTCTCACTCTCACTCTCACTCTCATTCCCACTTTCACTCTCACTTACCTACCTGGCTGTCTTTCTTGGCTAGTGTCGCATTCCTCATGCAATATTCATTCCCTGTTTGCGCCCCCGTCTCACTCTTCCCCCCATCAGACTTAAAAAAAAACACCACCTTCACTTGTCCCCAGAGCTGCTGCACGACGCAACCGGCCGCACTACCGGCAAGACTGACACGACTGACACGACAGGCATTGCACCGCATCGCGACTTCTGAAACCCTTCATCGCTGCAGGAATGGCTTCTCTCACTTCAAAGTTCGCCAACCTAAACCCCTTCTCCAAGTCGGCCCCCGAGGACGAGGAGGAGCTCGGCGATGCCACCGACAACACCACCCTCGCCGGCGGTGGCCACGCCGCCCGCGACTCGGAGCTCAAACACCGCCTCCGAGTGAGCCGTGCTCTCCGCTCTTTCCTCGTCGACCAAGACGTCATCTCGTCCAAGGACGCAGACCTCGACTCGGACCAGCCCACCCCCGCCCTGCAGGCCCTCGTCGACAAACCTCACATCAGCGTGCCGCCCGAGCTCGTCGACAGGTCTCACCCCCTCCCCGAGTACTTCATCAGCTCCAGCCACAACACCTACCTCTTGGCCCACCAGCTCTTTGGGAGCTCCTCGGCCGAGGCCTACGAGGAGACCCTGCGCGCCGGCGCCCGCTGCGTCGAGATCGATGCCTGGGACAATCCCGACAACAAGGAGGAGCCCAAGGTCACCCACGGCTACACCCTGGTCTCCAACATCCCCTTCCGTACCGTCTGCGAGACCATCCGCGACGTCGTCGACCACGAGGCCAAGGCGCCCCACCCGGCTGCACCCATTCTTCTATCCCTCGAGAACCATTGCAACCCCGAGGGCCAGCTTCGTCTTGCCCAGATCATGAGGGAGGTCTTCGGAGACCGGCTCCTCAGCCGAGCCGTGCGCGAGAAGGGCCACGCCGAGCAGGACGGCCAGGGCGATCACGTCCGCCTGCGAGACCTGGGCAACAAGATCGTCGTCATAGTCGAGTACCACTTCCCCGGCGAACCCGACGACAGCAGCTCGAGCTCGAGCGACGACGACGACGACGAAGAGGACAAGAAGGCCCGCCAGGACTACCTGGCCAAGAAGAAGGATGCCCCGCCCTCCCTCATCGTTCCGGAGCTCGAGGAGCTTGGCGTCTACGCCCAGTCCGTCAAGCCCGTCGACAACTCTTGGTACGAGGACGCCCTGCAAGGCGCGCCGCACCACCACCTCATCAACGTTTCCGAGTCCGGCCTGGCCTCCCATATGCCGCAGGCCGCCGTCAAGATCTCCCGTCACAACGCTCACCACCTCATGCGCGTCTTCCCCAAGGGCACCCGCATCTCGTCCAAGAACCTGCACCCCGTCCCCTTCTGGGGCGTCGGTGCCCAGATCTGCGCCCTCAACTGGCAGACCTTTGGTGCTGCGATGCAGATCAACGAGGCCCTCTTCAGCGGCTCCGAAGGTTTCGTCCTCAAGCCCGCCGAGCTCCGGTCCGGCGGATCGGGTACCCTGGGCAACGGCGCAAAGAAGAAGCTCCGGCTGCACGTCGCCGGCGCAACGGATATCCCCATACCCGCCGACCGCGACGCCGACGAGACGATCAAGCCCTACCTCACCTGTACGCTTGTTCACCCTCACGACCTGGAGATGAAGCCTCCCAAGAGGAAGACGGCGGGGTACAAGCAACACAAGCTCACCGGCTTCCTGCACAAGGGAGAGAACCCCCCGCCCACCGACCCGTTGTGGGACGAGGTGTTGGAGTGGGAGTACCAGGACAACGAGCTCGTCTTCCTGCGGATGCTCGTCAAGAGCGATGACAGCTTCTCGAGGAACCCGATCCTGGCTGTCGGCGCCGTGCGCTTGCTCTACACCGTTCCCGGCTGGGTCTTTATCCGGTTGCTGGATCTCAAGGGAAGGGAGACCAAGTGCTCCATCCTTGTCAGGTTCGAGTTTGTGGACGCCTGAGCGTGAATACGGGCGATACCCTGTTTTCTTTGTTTACGATGACAATGGCTATTCCTCTCTCAGCTTATGCCCCAAGTGCCATGTGCTTTTTTGTCCCGAGGATGTCTCAAGGAGCCTCGCGCCATTGATGTATAGATGATGTTTATATCAACGAGCTTGTGTACATAAAACACGGTCAAGATTCACTCCAACACCCCCATTTTGCAAGCCTTATAATCGCCTGGAGAGTCTCTTGGAGTCCCATCCATCATGTCCGGGATGTGACCTTGTCGCCAATCGTTAACACAGCGTCGTATAGAGTGCAGTGGGTCTAAATCGCGGCCTCTCCTCCGCTCCCCCGGCTCCGCGGCATAACCCGACCGCGGAGCCCACCAAATAAACACTCGGTCGGGGAGGGGAGGTGGACCAGAGTGGCGGTCGTCAGGATCGTATCCGCGGCGCTGCGGGCGGCGGGTTACAACAGCTTACGTCCTGACCAAGAAAACTATACGCGCCTCCCCTTCAACACCTTCCCTTCCTCCGGCTGGCGGGAATAGACCGGAGCACAACGCGAAGGACCCGGCCGCCGGGGACACCCCTGTGTGCCATGCTAGGCGGGCCGCTTTCGGCCAGCGTGCGCCGGGCCCGGGCTCGGCGCTTTCTCATGACTTTTTTTCTTTTCTTTTGGCCGCAAGTAACCTTTTGAATGAAACAGGCTCGCTCACCTTCGCTCTCTCTCGCCTCTTTGTGCTGACGTCCGTCCGGGATATGGCGTCTTGCGAAAAAGAAAAAGAGAAACAGGAAACGAAGGACATCATCCACGCGTCTCGGCTCATCGGTGCAGAACGACAAGGGCGCGAAGTGTGTTCCCACCCCCGGAGGCTGCATGCGCGAGGAAACAAACACTTTTCTCGAGCCTTTCGGCCTCGCCGAGTGTATTTTAAATCCTTAGCTGGGGGGGCCGCCCCCCCCCCCCCCGGCCCCCCCCCCCCCCCCCCCCCCCCCCTCAAGCCTTCGGTGCCGCCGTGCTAGTCATCCACAACCCCCACGGCTGTATTGTATATAGTACCTACCGAGGTACGGACGGGCCCAGGCGGAGGCCTCGAAGCTTTATCAACCAGAAACCCAAAATCACAGCCAGTAGTCCGGGTAGGAATGAATCACCGGACGGGGAAAATAGGCTCTTGTAGACGTAAAGTCACGCAAGTGCCGGTTTGGATGAGGGGAGAGGGCGAGGGAGGCGCAGGAACTGAAGCAGCGGGCACGTACACGCCGTCTCGAAACGTTCAGACGACTCGCCAGATGTTTCTCCTGACAGGTTGGCCAGAACCCTCCCCCCCCTCATTCATCTGGGTTTTCTGCGCATTCCAGCGGTCCAATGGCGTAACCCGACATCTTGACTCGGTATTCGCCCCGAGTGTCAGTTTACATCGCGATGGGGAGTTTTGTCGTACCCAGCGACCCCGTGGGTTGAGACGCAAGAAGATGTGCCTCTTCTCAACAGAATCCGAGTACAGTTACAGCAGAAAAGAATAGATGCGAGTGTTGATGATTTTGAATTGGGAAGTGGATGGTTTATTTTTCTCGTGAATGACAAAAAACCTGCTCCCATCCTTCTCTTCCCTCTCCCTCTTCCTCTCCCTATCAAAAATTCACGCCCGCGCCCTGCGTCGTCGGCTTGAAGGTCCTCGTGACGCGGGGGTCCCACTTCATCTTGTTCTTCCTCTCCATCTCCTGCTGCCGCTCGACCTCGAGCTCGTCGATCTGGGCAAAGTTGCGCCGGCCGCGGAAGGGCCACCGGCCCTTGCGGTAGAGCAGGCCGAAGACGAGCCCGAAGATGAGCACGCCGCCGACGGAGCCCAGCGCGATGGGCAGCGCGGGCATCAGGTGCACGCCGCGGCCGCCGCCCGACGTCTCCGCCTGGCTCGGCTCGGCGATGCCGCCGGGGAAAGGCGTCGGTGTCGGCGTCGGCGTCGACGTCGGCGCCAGCGTTGGGACGAGCGACGGGAGCAGCAGGCCGCTGTCGCTGCTCGCCGGTAGTACCGAGGACGACGGCGGCAGCGGGACGAGGGACGGCGTCGGGGAGGGCGTCAGCGCCGCGGGGAGTGATGTGGTCAGCGCCGCCGGGACCGAGGTCGGCGAGGGCGGCGGCGGCGGGTCGGACAGCGACGGGGTGGGCCTCGAAGAGATGATGAAGGTGGTCAGCGGCCGGGCGGAGCTGGAGGGCGCGAGGGAGGGAGGCGGCTGCGTGGGCGCCTGTGAGGGGGTTCGAGACGCCGTCGGCGTGTTCTGCCGTGCGGGTGCGGTCGACGACGCGGCCGCTGTTGTTGATGATGATGATGATGATGATTTCGAGGCTAATGATGGCGAAGCGGTTGGTGTGGCCCGTCGTGATGTTGCCACTGTGCTGGCTGTGTTTGGCGTCCCCGTTCCGGATCCCGAGAGAGGTGCGTTGTCTCCGGCGGCAAGTCCAAGTCCAAGTCTGAGTCCGTTCCCTGGTAGAAAGCCGGCCATGATGCAGAAAAGGCGTCCTTTCTGGGGGACGGGGGGAATTTGGTATAAGATGGGTAAGTATGTATGGTCCGGCCGTGGATGTTGGTTGTCCTAGCGTCGTAGGAAGGGGTATCTCAGTTTGTTATGTTCGTTGTTGGTGACGCCGGATTAGATAGAAGTCCTTGGGTATAGAAGTCCTTAAGGATGGGGGGTTTCCTGCTACAAATCCCTCGATGAAGGCCGAGGCGGGATTAAGCGGCGTGTCCAACAGTGTGTGGTGTAGCGGTGGTTGATGTGATGAACTGCAGGTCCGTCGATGTAAGTCGTCCAGCGGCTCAAAAACAATCGGCCTGTAGTTCGTCGTTTCTACCGGCCAAAGCCTGAAGGGAAGCCGAGAGCTGTCAACGTCGGTCGGGTTCTTGTTCAAACAATACAAATTAGACAAGCAATAAACACAATACAATATCAGTCCCAAAATAAAACAAAGAGCCACGGTTCGCCTTTCCGGGGAGGGAGAGAGAGGGCTGGGGACACATCTTTAAACAATGTGTGTGGTCACGTCCCGCTCCCCCCTCCCCCGGGGGCTTCCCTCCCCCAGTCTTTGGGTACGGCATTTGGTGGTGGTGCATACTACTAGGTACCTAGCTCTCTCTCTCTCTCTCTCTCTCTCTCTCACTCTCTGACACTCTCGCACTGATTCGGTCTCTCGAGATCCCATGTTCCCATCTTCCGAAAAACCTTCCTGGGAGGGTTTTGGCTGACGTGACACAGAGTTGGCACACCTACCCACAACCCAGAGAGCACCCCCCCCCCCCCCCCTCTTCCCACCAAACGACGGCAGCGAAGAGGGACGACTCACTACGCAGAGTGATCCCAGGGATCTACAGGGGGTCGTGTCCGTCTCACAATGGTATTGATCCCTGCACGCCAGCCGGGGGCTCAAGCGCGGCTCTGTGGCCCCTCTGGTAGTGTTGGTTTTCCCCGGGAGGGTTATTGCCAGACCATGTCAGACGTGGAACGTTTGGGCTGATATTCTCCAGGCCAATGAAGCCCTTGACTCCCACCAGTCGTCCCGCCTCTCTCTCTCTCTCTCTCTCTCTCTCTCTCTCTCTCTCTTCGGTCAGAAAACCACCCCCCGTTCCAGGTTCATCCCTCAGTTACCCGTCCCCGATCAACCCTTTCTTGGCACGTAGGTGCGTGGTCCGCTATACGACGTTGACCCTCTGAAAAAGCCTACTGGCGTCGCATTCTCCAACATGTCACAACAGTCTCGCTACCACGGTACTATGTAGTCTAAACGTCTAAACATTGAACAAGGTAACCCGGGTATTATCGACTCGTTCGTTCCCAGAGACCAGAGACTGACTATTGGAGGGGGGAAACGGCCGGATTGTAACCCTTACAAGACTTTCGTCTCTTCTTTTTCTTCACCATCGTCATCTTTTTCTTTTTCCTCTCCAAAACCTTGACTGGGCCCTCCGCGTCCCACTCGGCACCAAACTTCTCCCGACATTCACGGCGTCAGCTGTCAAACTTCAGCTGTCAAACCCGCCCTCAATGTAGCCTCCAAGAGAGCCTCCGTGGTTCCCCGCTTCGCAACCCTTTGTCGGCCCCTCGGCGATCCAACTCCTCGGGGTTTCTGGCAGGACAGGCCACAGCTCCTCAAGGGGTTGTTGCTGGTGGTGATCTTCGCCGCCCCCCCCCCTTCCCCCGCCAGCCTCGGCGTTGGAAAATATTCGCTGGCTTGGACTATGCTGTTTTTTTCGCTATTGGGTCTTTTTTTATTGTTGTTTTCTTGGGCTGCTGGTGGAAAACCCCCCACACGAACCCCGATCCGGCACGCTTTTCACCACCTCCTGATCTACCTTGCCCGCTCAGCAAGTTCCATGCAACCGCGTCGGTCTACTCGGAACGGTTGCTGGATGGTTCACTGAGAGGGCTCTCGGCCGCTGTCAAAACGCTCTCGCGTGTCGACCGGCCCACCGACATCCTGTAACCAAGGCAGGCCCTTGGTTCGGGCGGTGGGCGACCCGGGTCTGGCCAAAGAGCCGCATTTCCTCCAATGTACGGATAAGGATACACACGGACAGTGGGAATACACGTAGACACGTCATGGGGGTCGTCTGTCCCAACTCTCCGGTCCGGCATAAGTGGAAGTGAAAGAGATCATGATGACACCTAAAGATGCGTCGGACGGTATGAGGGCTTCTACACAAGGCTTAGAGTCTATTTGATGCATCCATTCACCTTCTGACATCCCCGAGAGATATCATGGCTTGCTCAATTCACCGTCGGTCGGCACACGACATGAAGCACGTAGCTCGACGTCGCCCGGAGCCGGAACTGGGCCGACCAGAGCCGCATCAAATCTCCCCCTCCCAACCGACCTTGATCCTGAAAATAGCCACTCCCCTGATACAGGGTCGTCGGAGAGGACCCCCTTGATGGGTTGTAGACGTCAAGATGCGTCCCAGAGTCCGACGTAGTGGTCCTGCTGGGGTTTACCACGTACCTATTCTATGCCCCTTGCACAGAGCTGGCCGCGACGGGCAGAAGCCGACCGCACTAGTCCCGATGACTACAAACATGCGAAAACAGTCTTTGAGAGAGACCTTGTCCAAGAGTCCGTGCTTCGTCTGATGAGTAGAGATGCGGCATATGGTCACTTCACCTCAACCTCCACATGAAATCCTAATCCTACTACTTCTTGTGGCTGCTTGCGAATGAGGGAAAGGGGGTCCACCACGCTGGGGTTCTCCACTGAAGCTGACAACCCGAGTATCTAATCAGTCGCACCATCTACGAGTACTCGGCAAGTCAGTAGTTCTGGGTCAGATCACCTCACATCGCTGAGATACGTATCAAACGCGGTCCTTTGTAGGATCTTCTCACCTCGCACTCTTTACACTCTTGAACATCAGTCTTTCGAACTAGGTGATGATGAACACGTATCCCCCTAACCAGCTTGCTTTTGAATGGTCGTGGTGAAATCGCCACCCCCTGATCGCGGAACAACCCCCCCAAAGCAGGAAGTGCCCCAGGAAACAAACAAGAAGACCGACGATCACTACCTGGTGATAATGCCTCTCACGTACCCGTGCCTCTATCCCAAGAACAAGCCGCCAAGGCCATCGACCCAAGATCATAGCCTTGTCCGCGCCCGCCGCTGTCGAACGGTTGGTTCTCGGTACTTCCGTCGAAGCGTCATCAGATCAACTCTGAAACCTCTCGCTACCAACGAATCCTCACTACTTTTTACACTCAAGAGCCTCCCCCATCTCAGAAGCTGAAAACTTGTTTGCAGCTGGAAGTGATGCCGATCAAAAAAAGCTCACCGTGCCACCCGTCGTCAGGCCACAAAAAGAGAGAGACGCGTGTAGAGCAACCTGTTGCTGGCACTCGTCGTCCCCGTCTCTCCCCGGACCCCAAGGTCCTGCCCTGGTAAGGGTTTCCGCCTGTCTCGAGAAGAAGCCAATTCCGCGTTGCGATTAAGATCTCTTGCTATTTCGGTCCTTTCGGGGTGCGTTTTGCGGGCTCGACTGAGAATCTCCAAGAGTTCGGACCGTCGCCTAGTTGTCTAGGGGTGGCATCACGTTGCTGGAGGGGTGCATTTGCCGTCTCAAACCGCTAATGCAAGACTTTCTCATGGCATTTTCAGCCTCGTGTATCATGCTCTTCAACCCCCTGGATAGGGCTGACGTATAATGCTGCGTTTCAAGCTGGAAGGAGAAGGGGGCTGCATCAAGTTCATTGCTTTTTCCGAATGCAGCTGCTTCACCTAGCTGCCTGGTCAAGGACGCCCAACGCAATGTTCATCTTGGCATCTTGGTGTCCAGAAGAACCGAGACGTGTGCAGCGAACAGTCGAGAGCACACTATCCATCTTATCGATCTCTGACTCTTTGTGAACCGGAGGTGCAAATGGATTCTGTGAAGTTGATTCCCAGCTTCATGCCCCAGCCAGTTCGCTTAAGCGTCCGGTATAGTAAAGCCACTCAGCCTTTGGACTCTCCTACATAACTACTCTACCGTAAGACAATACTAGGCATTGTCTCGAGTCGACAAATTAAGAGTAGGTCTCGTGGTTGGTGTGCCCATCGCCTCGGAACCGCCTAATTCGATTCGAGCCACCAGTGTCGGAAGTTATCAAGATGAGATCCCCAGTAATTTTGTTGTTTGCCATGCTAATGTCTTATGCCCATAGTTCAGGTAGACTAGTGGGAATGCGTAGCCGCTGTAAGTAACTAGCGAGCGCCTAGCTGGCCTTGTCGAGGTAAAGGACAATAATCACAGACCTTTTTCTTCTTATTTTCCTTGTCCAGAACAGCCGTTTATATCAATTCTTACAGATGCTATCTTAAGTCGGATAAAACGTGAGTTGGGGGATGGTACCTAGGTGGCGCCAACGATACACAAAATCACGGTTCTGTAACCATTACGCACTAGAAGACACCACAAACTCTCAATATCATTTCTTATTCTAGGAATAAAACCATGCTCTCAGTCACCTGTGATGTCGTGTCGATAGGTAGAGCTACATCAAGTCAAGCAGTCTATGTATAAAGGCTTTTCACTACACCACTGGCCATGTTATATATAGACAATGGAATACAGTATACATGGCCGTGCGGTCTTGAGGCTGTGGTAGTTGGATCACCCTCGAACGGCATAAGGTTGTGTGGCATACGGCTTGCCCCATTTAACGTCCTTTCTGACCCGACTTGCAATCGTGGTTTTCCACAAGCCACGGCAGTTCTTCAGTTGGAGTCATATAAGTAGACACAACGGAAACTAATGATGTTATCCGAAAGCTGTCAAAGGAATAATGATGAAAAGCGTCCTGTTAAAATAGATCGAGGCAGGTCATGCAGTCTCTGCCGCGTTTTGCTGTTTCCACGACTCCTAGCAAAGAGCCACAGAATATTCAAACATGTTTTCAAAGAGTCCAATACTCATTACTCTTCTCGTGAGTCGAGCGTCTCTGCTAAAAACCTTGCCCTTGCCCTGAAGGAAACCCAGACTCCCTTTGCCTCGGACCAAAGGAGATCGACCAGACCTCAGTACGGAAGCGATCATCTAACTCAGACCTTGGCAACAACTCAGGCAATGAAAACCAATTCTCCCTACGCGCAACCCGAATCAGGCAGTGCCCCGTGACAGTGGTCGCGCACGTAATCCACGTCAATGGCCAAGCACGGCGTAGTAAAGGTATATAGTGTGTGGGTAACAACTGATGGCGGGGGCGGCTAAGTATAGTCGGGAGAAATAAGAGACAACAAGAAAAAGGAGCGACGATCTTGTCCGTTGGAGCAAAACTCAAATTGGATGTCCGAAAGCTAATACAAAGACAGACTATTTGGCAATCGGCGTTAAGCAGCTTTGCCCACCTACAGTGTGCTACCAAGCTACCTACCTACCGGTACTTGCATCTGTACAGCGGGATGTGGAGAAGGAATCCAAACAAAGTCGCGGGATTTACGTCATTGACGATCCAGTGACGTGACCTCGGAACACCCTGAACATGCTTCGTTCGGAGAGCCCGGCCGCAGCTGGGGAAATCCTGCCGGATGAGCTCTCGAACCCCTCACCTCACTGTTCCGTCAACGGGGCCGCGAGCGGGGAAACCAAGATCCCGGGTTTACGATTTGACGATTGCAAAAGAATATGGCGTGATCTCTCCCGATATCAAATTGAGCCCGCCCTCTGCCTGCTCCGTTGTTGTGTACTGAAAAACCCCACCAGCTTACACGACAGCATCAACAGCAAACACAGTTCACAGAAAGCCACATCAACACCGAAACGCCTACACACATACACATACACACACACACACACACACAAACACACAAACACCCCACCATGAGCAGACACGTCCTCATCCTCGGTGGCCACGGCAAGGTCTCGCAGTCCCTCACCCCGCTGCTCCTCGACAAGTCGTGGACCGTCACGAGCGTCATCCGCGCCCAGGACCAGGTCCCCGCCATAGAGAAGCTCGCCGCCGGCCACGCCGGCCGGCTCAACGTGCTCGTCCGCAGCATCGAGGACGTCACCGACCAGTCCAAGGCCCAGGCCATCCTGGACGAGGTGAAGCCCGACACCATTGTCTGGAGCGCAGGTAAAGTCGTCCCTCATGGCCTCTTCCGGGGGACTTCTGTAGAACAGGCGGATGAATGCTGACAATTGTCATCAAGGTGCCGGTGGAAAAGGAAACCCCGAAAGAGTGAGCTCGAAACCCCCCC